>JALIZH010008346.1:0-13091 GCA_030522465.1 Rhipicephalus appendiculatus | reverse complement strand
GGAAGGTGGCCTGAAATGATGAAAATGTTTTTGAACAGGTGGTGCCCTTGGAGACAATGTTTCGGCAAGTCTATTTGTCTGCGTCAAGGCAGCACCTGTCTTCCTTACCACCGTGAATGTGTCCCTTCATCTCTCTTTCCCAAACAAAGAAATGGAGGAGGAGAAGAGAGCAAGTGCGAAAAAAACAAGACTGGAGGGAGGCGAAAGAAAGAACACTAGGGGACTATTCAGGTAGCTTGGCGTGCCAGTAAAGAGAGTGAGGGTGGGGAACAGCGTAAATAAAAGGAAGAAAACAAGGAGAGGGGCTCCATTTATAGCAGCATCAGATATTAGAGCACCTTTATCATCCTCAACATAATCACAAAGTAATCTGCAATACCATCCGTAAGGTCCCCGAAATCGAGTACTGCGCAGCACGAGCGTGCTTCAGCGAACGCAGCTGATCTGTGCAGTACATTTACACCTGCTAGTAAAAGTTGCAGAACTAACACACCGAGTGCGAAAGTAATATCATGTACTTCATGCAGAACAAACGGAAGTAGGACAATTATCCGAGGGGCTCATTTTTCTGTATTATAAACTAATGAATTCGGCAGACAACTCAGCCAAGGAAATCATAGCGGCCATTTTTAGTGGTTTCTCAACTGTAGTGTAATGATTCTCACTTAAACGGAAAGAAAGTAAAGTGGATGAAAAATCACGCCTTCCGAACCCCACAATCTTCGAACGAACACGTTTTAAAAAAGATATCATCTAAGTACCGATAGGCGTAGTAGCTCTAAAACCATGAATTTGTCAAGCATGCGCACGTAAGCCCCAGCGGTTGTTTTTACCTGACATTGCAAGCGGCCGAGTTTTGATGTATTTACTCTTTTTTGCAAACGTTTATTCACAATCATAAAAGACGATTCACTACAACCAAACTATTTCAGATTCCAGCATTACAAGCGTAATATTGCGAGAAAACATTGAAGAGACGCAGCAAGAGCAACTCTGCGGCTCCGCACCTTCGCACGTTCTAAAAGGAAAGCATAGGCTGCTCATGCATTGGTCGGTGGAGACGCAAGGACAGCGGAGAAGATAGAGTCGCTGCCGGAGTGCAACGACGTTAGAGTACGGAGAAACGCTGTTTTCTTAGAAACCATTTCCTAAAAGCACAACAGAGCACAAAGAGTAAACACGGAGGTAGCTACGCAGTAAACACTCCATGGTACAGGAACGTGTTGAAATGCGGGAAATATGGATACAGGAAGATTTCCTCGTACCTTAGAAAGCTTTGTGTGAGCACTTACATCAAAGCGAAGGTGCGCACACGCCTGCACAAATCACCCTAACTGAAGGGCCTTCTTGAGAGAAAAAAAACAAAACAAACGAAACAAAGCGTGGGCGCTTTGGCATACAGGGGGCTTTAGGTACACATATGTGCGCGAAAAAACTGGTGGAACACAGCGGCCGCTGCAACCGAGCGAAGCTGCCCGTAAGTCAGCCTGAGATTCTGCGCTGAAGCTAAGCTTAAGTACAGCATGAGAATTGAAACTTGAGCTAGTTGGTACGGATTCATCTTGATTTTAGCAGCGCACTGATGGACGAGGAATAGAAGAAGGTGCACAACACGGGCGCCCGTGTTGTGCACCTTCTTTTCCTATTCCTCGTCCATCAGTGCGCTGCTAAAATCAAGATGAATTAAGTACAGCAGCTGCGCAAAAAAAGAAAACCGATCGTTAAATATAAAACAGAGCACAGGATGAAGTTGTGGCCTGAAAATTCAACTGCTATGACAGCGCGAGAAAGCCAGGAGCTTCGTCATCAATTCTGTAATTTAATAAGTTTTTTTTCCCCTCTGTTCAAGCCGACACGCACTAGCAGCGCGTCTCCAGGTGCATATAAGTCGGTGAGATATTTGAAAAAAAAAACAACGCTATTCCCTACACATCCTTCGAAATAGCCTCAAGGCGGGATCATATTAAGTGTATAAGAAGCACTATAATGCGAATAAGCACGTTTATTTTCCAATTTCCCAAGATTCACATAACCTTAGGGTTCTACACGCGCCCCTTGCAGTTTCAGAAAGCCACAATTTTTGCATTACTATGATAATAATAATTGTCGAGGCTTCACGTCCCAAAAACACAATATGATTATGAGGGACGCAGTAGTGGGGGGGCTCCGGAAATTTCGACCACCTGGAGTTCTTTAACGCGCACCTCTATCTAAGTACACAAGGCTTCAATCCTTTTCACCTCCATCGAAAATCTCCGTATGGCCATCAGGTGTTCGCGCATAATTTTCGTGCACTCAGGCATCCACGTAGTCATATGCGTTCGAAGGCTTATTCTAGCACTTGGCCGTTGAAAGAATCCTTAGCACCAGCGCGGCTGGCTGTTTCCTTAAGTTAATCGCTGAAGAACTGCCAACCGCCGCCCACGTTCCAAATGTTTCCAGGCACTGTTTCTATTTTGCCCCCCATAGCGAATGTTTACCATCCTCATTACGCTTACTGAATGTTGTGGAAATGGCGACGCACCCTTATAAAATATTGAAGCTATAGGATTACCTGAGTTTAGTCACTGTGTTTTTCCTACTTGTTGCTTCACTCTCTCTTCAAGGAACACAGATTGTTTCTTAATAAAGAACATGGAGAGGCGCATTTTAAACTTTAACATGTGTGTAGTTTTAAGATGGTTTTGAGCATTGCAAAAAGCTTTTTGCTAGAGCGAAAATGCAAAAGTATGGATGTAACTGTTTTTTCGCTACAAGAGAAACCGCGTCGTTTCCGTGTAGGTAGGTATATTGGTCAACCAAATCAGCCTTCCTCGTGTTAACCATGCTTTCGCCAATCAGGGACACCTCTTCTTTGTGCACGTCAAGAGGGTCATGCTGTCAAATGAAAGTCCCCCAGAAGGAGGCACTCAGTATAATGCTATTATATATTAAAAGGTCTGCGCCGTTTCGTGTTGGCGAATAGCTTATAGATGCAAAGGAAATTTCGCTTGATAGCTAATGTTTACGCAACGAATATTCGAGATAGTTTGCATGTGATCAGTTTTCTCGAGAAGACGCTCAGAAAACACGGCCGAAGGAAAGAAAGGACGACGTCGGCTAAAGGGTCGTTTTTAGTTTGCTTCGTGTGTGCTGCTCTTGCGCTTTTTCCACGAAGTTCTTCTTTGTCTTTTTTCCTGACGCAGCCTACACTCTAAAACTTTTCACGCGTAGCAAGCGTGAGTGGGGGCGATTTTTTGCACGCTTGGTCTAAGCGTGATGCACTTTCACGCTAAGCAAACCACGCTTGCTAGCCGTGACTGGCGACCTTTCTCACGCTTAGAAAAAGGTGTAAGAGAGGAGTTTTACTTATTTAATGCGGCATTCTCCTGCTCCTTCAGATGCCTTTCCGGCCGTTAGAAATCATCTAAAATGAAAGCTGGAAGAAGATATTTATTGTGCTCTATGGGCTTGGCGCCGGCTTGGACGGTATATATACTGATGCTTGGCATTAATTAGCTAATTGCGAAAATCAACTCTCACTTTCATCTTGCACATGTCCAAACTATAGAATGCTACACTGCGACAGCCTGAAATGAGCTTGCTAGCCGAAATATAATTACGGAATACGGTTTACAGTACAGGCAGTAAGCAAGAAATAAGAGACAATCTTTCATTAATCCACTGGCTACCCTTTCCATGGTGTACCCGACGGCACATGTTGGGTGTCTGCACACAGCTCAAGATCACCAGTGCACTCTGTATTTACGGTGCAGCTAGCAAGCTCATGTTGTGCTGTCGCAGTGGAATGTTCTATAGTCAACACATGTAAGGGATGAAAACTGAAACTTGATTTTTGTAATTAGCTGTTTTATGCTGGGCAACCAGTACATTTACCCTCCAAGCAGCCTCCAACCAATAACAAATAAAGCACTCCAAAGATTACCTTCTTTCAGCTTCATTTTTAAACACTTTCTGATGGTCAGAAACACATCTTATAGAGCAGGAAAATCCCGCATCAAGTAAATAAAAAATCCTCTCTTACACCTTAACTAAGCATTAAGAAGGCCTCCAGTCACTGATCGAAAAGCCTTACATTGCGATTGGGGCGTTAGATCTTCGTTGTGGACCGTTCAAAAATGAGTAGATTTGGCAGAATGAAAGCGTTATGGATTGTTCCTGAAACTTCGCTAGTCACAAATCCAAACGCCATGGAAGCCAGTGCAGGACAAACTTTCATAAAGCATCTTGCACAAGTGCATCTGGCGAATCCTACAATTAAGCCGCTGATCTGCATTCTTTCGGCGCGATTGTTTATATACACGGTCATTAAGAAAATTAAGGGAGGGATTTAGTGCGGAGTGCTCCGAGGCTTGAGAGTTTAAATCAAAGATAAAGAGTTAAATAGAACGAAACATTTACAAGAATCTTAAACTTGAGTGAAACTTTTTATTTTCACTTACTTACAAGAACGCTTCTCTCTATAGAAGAGCAATCCAAGAAAATAACACACACAGGAACTATAAAATAGGCACAAGATGAACTTTTGATGTCGCTTTGAGCGGCACGCGAACTGTGCTATGTACTTAACTGAAACGAAGTGTAGTTTAGTAAACAAATCCTTCACCATTTTCTCCGCCCATGGAATTTCTTCGGTACCGCACAGTTCACGACTGCTTGAACGAAGCCAAGCAACTGCCAAAAGCAGGTGGATACGCAAGGTTCTTTACGTAGTACACACGCAAACAAAGCACCAATGTTTTTTTCCAGCGACGTGTCTGGTTCCAGCTTCAGGATTTCGCTGGGCTCTTTGCCGCATGCCAGCTCCTTCCCGTCACCCCACACAATGCACGGCCAACAATGTCTACGGATGAAACCTGGCAAAGATAAAAAAGAGCAATTAAATTGGTACCTGATGGAATGGACAGCTGTAAAATTTCACTTCGTACAGAACTACAAATTCATGAAAATGATTTTGTCGGCAAAGCTCACATTGCGATTGCGGCATTAAATCTTCTCATACCCGGCTCAAAACTGAGTAGTGTTAGAAGAATAAAGATGTTTTGAATTGTCTCTGAAACTTGGCTCTTACAAAATATTTCACTCACCTCTGAAATTAGGGCCATTTTCGCGAGTCTTGGCCGCAAGTACACGTCGACCTCTCTGTACGATGGGTCCGCTAAGGATGCCAGTGTTGCCACTGCAGGTAGAATTTTCCTTAGGCGTCTGACATTCTCCTCGACCGTGCTTGAAAATCTCAATTCACTTTCGAAGGCAAGCTGAAAGAGAAAACGTGGAATTAAACTTCACGAACACAGAATACAGCGCACAATCAGCAAAACTTCGTGGCTTTTTGTTGGTTTAGTTATACGGGCATTGGAAGCCAGCAAGAACAGTACAAACGAGTTTTGAAGTCGTACAGTCAAGTATAAGGTGTACACCGGCGATCTATTTCAGCATAAATTTAAAAAAAGTGTATTAAAGAAAAGTTGATGACATTCCAGAAAAACAAAAGCGTGGTTCCTATCGCAAGGACGGTCGCCCAGAGAATCTCAATTAAGAAATTTGTGGTATTTAGATGCACATATCGACAGAACAGGCTCTCAGCGCGGTAAAAAATAAAAAAAAAAAGAACCGTGAAACGGGGGGATCATAGTGACGGCATTTCGCTGTACCAATAAAGCATTCGCTGCTAATTTCAGAAACAGCATTCAAAAGATGAGCTATTAACTACACAACTGAGTACCATACAAAGCACTTCCTTTTTGTATTCGCGACAATTTTGTGCTTTTATAGTGAAAGTTGCACGTCCGAATTGACTATTTTATCACGTTTGCTGTGCGTGAGCCGCTTAGAAAAAAACAGCCTTTCTGTAATTCCGTATAAGTTTGCTATAAGATCACGACATGACCGCAACAGAGCTCCATCCTTGCTGCCACGACAGCTAACATTACCGCCCGCAGAAGCACTGGCTCAACGTACTGCACCGTACGGTAAAGTATTGATGCTTCCTCACGGTAAAGCAAATAATAACTGCACACAACTGAGACTTCACCCAGCAGCCTGAAGTTCCTGAAGGTGACGCAATTGTATCTCACCATATAATGTTAGATTGCGACATAAATATCTCGTCTGTACCCAGAACGATCTCTTGGCAATATCGGCTTCCATAAAATAGTTATAGACTCATGTGTTGCGCACGCACATACAACAAGCAAACTTCAGTCGAGATGTGCAGCACAAACACACAATTTTATTGTGGCCTTAATTAACGCGGTTGTGTTTTATAGGATGTAGCACAATTTTAACGCTTCGTAATGTACGCATCGACTGTGTGAATTTACAGTATACAATATACTTTTCGCCATTTTCGAGGCGCTTTGCGGAGCACGGAGGAAGCAGGCGCTGTTCACCCACCGCGCGAGGCGCCAGCCGGCCCCTTTACTGGCGTTGCGCCTCCTCGCCCGAAAACGGCCACCGCCGCGAACCGCAACGCAGCCGTGAAATGTGGCTGATTTGGCACCGACTAGCCAAACTAGCCAAAGCTTTCGAGCGCCAGACGCGGAGACCGTTGGAAACCCGGCGGCGAAGGAGAAACGGCTCATAGCCACGGCAACGAGAGCAACTCTCCTTCCTTCTTTCTTGTCATCGTTCCCCGTCGATCACACGACGCGAGTGAAACAGAAGCTACAGTACTCTCGGACTGAAAAGCGACATCACTTTCTTTACTACAACGACTTCCATTAGCAATTACTCAAGGTAACCATGTCATGTCGCTAAGAATCCGGCATCTAAAGATAACGCTGGATCTGATGTAAGCATTCGAGTCAAAATACGCCGCTATGACAGGAAATCGAGATGTTAGAAAAGGAAGTACTAGAATTACTTAGCCCTAAGTTGTCGCGTTTCAATCCGTGAGTATTGTACGCAGAGAACTTGGCTTGACATTAATATGAAGTTCGGAGATCAATAGGAAGGTCTGCAGAATACGCCAAGAACGTCACTGTTCGGAAAATAGATGCAAAATATATAATGAGCCAAGACATTTCAAATTAATTTGCTTACCCAGGTATTCCTAGCGGCCGTGAATGGCAGGCCAGTGCCCATAGTACGCAGTTGGCAGAGAGTGGCGGCGTGTCGCGCGAGGATTCCGGGCAGTCGCATTCGGTGTTCTTGCATCTACCGTGCTGCACACCACGCAGGTCAATCAATGTCAAGTTATTCATGAAGCTGTTCCTTCTTCACCGCTTTTCTCAACCACACAAAGCGAGCCCACCGCACAGTACACTCGAAGGCCAAGCAGACACCTGGCAGAGACGACGCACAATGTACCTGCTGAGTCAATGGCTCCAACGGCTCTAACCCCGTTTCCCCCCAAAAGTATATACTGAAGCGAGCGCCACCTTTCAAAGCGCTCGCGTTGAAAACAAAAATAAAAGAAGGAGGCTCAAGTCACAGCAGCCAATCAGAAGCGCGTAACGGCGACGTCGCACGGCTGCCTTGGCGATTGTATCAGGATATATATACGCGTGACAAGGAGAAGTGCGATCGGCGGCGCGGACTTTTGCTCAGCGTGAGTTTTCCGGTTCTCACGCATAGAATCTCCCATCGCGCGTAAAATAAAGCAAATGCACGTTTCCTCGACCGGCGTCACGCTTGGGCGGAGGAGAACCACGCATATTTTGAGCAAATAGTGCTCAAAACGTATTTTACGACGCCGAGGAATGTTTTAGAGTGTACACTTAGTCTTCACTGGCACTGCACAGCCAGGTCTTACAAAATGGCGGGTATATAAATAGAGTAAGCACACGGTTGCAAAGAGCGTGTGCACTGCTTGCGTATTTGTGAATTGGCTGTGCATAGTGTTTGTGTTACACTGATGTGTGCGTGTTTGCAATTAGCAAAATAGACGCCGCAGCATAGCCGCGTGAACATGGGGACAGGACAGGTTATGGTTATTGAAAACACCCATTTTAGTTTGTTTTGAATCTTGAAAGGCGTTATGAATGGCGCGAATTCATCGTAGGTAAACGCGCGTCCGTGCGTGCGTGCGCGCTTGTTTGAGTGCGTGCGTGATTGCGTGCGTGCATGTGTTTGGGGGGAGGTGTGTGCGTGTGTGTGTGTGTGTGTGTTTGTGTGTGTGTGTGTGTGTGTTTGTCTGTGTGTGTGTCATATAGGCCATATGGCTGCATCACAACCAATGCTGCATATGCCAGCACCTGAACTCATGGTTCCCATGGGGTTCACAATGCACTAAGGATAGAATGTGGGAATATTCGAATAGTTTGGTGCCGATTGATTCAGAGAGGGCACGTGTACTATTGAAAATATGCAAATTCCACAAAAATTCTATAAAAAGTACAAAAATCGTCGAAAAGAATTGCTTACTTGCGTTATATATTTCGCAATATTTGACACAGAAACAGACAAAAACGTTTCGTTTGCCGCATTCACCCCCTCCCCACCCCACCTACATGTTTTTTTGTTGTTGTTGTTGTTGTGCAAGTGTTTAAGTGGAGTGGACATGCTGTAGCATTGTGCGCGAAGGCAGAGCACGTTGCTTCAAAAGAGTTCCGAAACTACTCTCAGCTAAAGCACTGAAAGAAATGAAGAACATTGCAAGTTTAAGAAGAAATGTCTAAAGAGTATGGAAACCACATTATTATTGCAGTTTATAATAATATCAAGCACCTGTAATGAAGACCGCGCCGATCAGATGTCATTGCGCCTGCCAGTGGAGACCTGGAATCAGGGACTCACCAAGGAACTACCGTTTATTTACCTGCTTAATAAAGTCTCTTCCTCCTCCTTGCTATTGAGAAAGCAAGCTTAGAGAAATAAACTATGAAGAAAACGATTAACATATCACCGCCATAGTGCGTCTGCAGAGCGGTTGTTTTCGTTGTCTGTACCTATATAGGAATGGTCACGCGCACGACGGTTGTCACCACTTCCTGACCATATTGCCACGCGCGTTTCCTTATTTTCATTTTTGCTGTATTCGGTTTTCGCCCACAAAGACTTCCAGCAATGCTCAGCGCGAACCGCGACTCATTGTTCGAGAAGCTTCGCGATTATTGTAGATCGTTTTGTTAAGATTGCGCGCAAGACGCGAGCACTCGAGCTTATTTCAGAACTTGCGCGACGACCAGTTATAAGGCTGGAATATTCGATGACACACGTATAAATGCCGACACGCTTCACCGCTTGTCAGTTTGTCGACGACCGACGCTCTGTGCGCCGATATCACTGTACAGCGTGCATTGCTTGCTGTAATTGAGTTTCCGTTTCACGGCCACAAGTTCGGCCAAATAA
Organism: Rhipicephalus appendiculatus; assembly: GCA_030522465.1. Classification (NCBI taxonomy): domain Eukaryota; kingdom Metazoa; phylum Arthropoda; class Arachnida; order Ixodida; family Ixodidae; genus Rhipicephalus; species Rhipicephalus appendiculatus. The sequence continues at coordinate 3,797 of JALIZH010008346.1, read as the reverse complement.
AGAGTTTCACCTTGAAGAGGCCTGCTGCTGCCTTCGTCCACGTCCCGACCACGTGACCAATATCAAGCTGCTATGCATCCGTTAATAACAACATTAAATAGCTGTATATGTGGTACCGTCAAGCGATATCATTGTACAATGGACAAATTTTCTGTATATTATTGGCCCCAGAAGAAACCTGCTTTTTGATGTCTCGTTTATCGGCGAAGAAAATATTTTACCAAACTGACTAGGTGTACTATTGGTGTTCGAAAATATTCGAAAAACATTTGAATTGATTCGCACTTTGTTTTCATTATTCGAATTCGCTAGGAAGTTGAAAATTTCATGTTCACACACCCGTAGTTCATACCTTATGAAGTGTATTGAAGCAGCTTTTATATGGGAGGTCCTTAGTACTTCAGTGTCAATAACAGCCTAACATATATGTTTAACACGTTAAAGCTTCCCTAAAAATCTGCGTACACTTCATATTTCTGTTTTAACCGATCTTCATGTTCGAAATCACCTGTTTCTTCGCTTACCTCTTGGTCTACAGCTCATTACGAACATTGCCGGTTGCAAACTGTATGTTACTAGATGATGGGCCATCATATGTTGAGGTTAAAACCGTACCAATGCAACAGATAATAATCAGCCGCACCAATGTAAGAAAAATACTTATTCCTAAAGCAGAAAAAAAATTCATGTAGATTTTCCTTTTTTTCAAAATGGATAGACAAAACTACAGTGAAAGGCGTAAATGAGCTGAAGTGTCATAAATGAGGACATATTTTGAAGCAACATCTGCACATCAAATTCCTTCTTCCCTAATGCTATCCTTGTTGAATTTTTGTGCGCTGTGAGAATTGCCCTGACTCAATGACATACAGGCGCTGCAACTCTGTTCACGATGGAAATGCGGGAATTGGTTCGAGTCGCCGCAGCATGTGTGTAAGTGTCGTACCGGTTGTCTAGGTCACTTTGAAATTCAGTGAGGAGCCAGACTACCATGAAAGAGTGACAGGTGGGGCCGAATAGAAATGCTCCCGTCAAAGTACTTCGCAAAAATTTCTTCGAATAAGTAAACTAGATGAAATATGTATGAAACTAAACAACGGAAAATTCGATTTACATAGCAGTAGGCGAATGTGACAATGGTCCCCTGTGCGTGCTGGAAAACTTGTTCAACTGAATTTAGCCTTCTATTTTTATCAGTTCGGTAAAGTGAAGTGGGGTCTGCATTTCTCGTGTGATTTTTTTTTATTTAGAGCCAGTAAACGTTCAGTCAACGGGACAGACTGAAATTTCATTATTGCGTCAAAGAATGTAAGAATGGGCTTGTTGTAAGAACGTATGCGCTCCAAGTTTTTCCATATTGGTGCTCGCACGTCTCTGCCTTTGAGGTCTCTCAAGAGTACGGTCTTGCACGACTCGCCGTTAAGTCGCTATAAATGGCGAAGAAACTCATCAGCGCGGAGTAAACAGGAGCAACATTTAAATTTTAGCTTAGGTGAAAACTAGCAGGCTTGCGTCACAACTTTCCGACAGGCACGGTGGATCCCGTGCCCAAAAGTCATGCTTACCCTAATCAGCTTAAGTATTGCACGTCTGTATTTGAAATGCTACAAGCACGTGTGGTCCTAATGCAAACGTCTGATTGCTGTGTGTTCCTCAAAAGAAATGCAGTCACACTCAGCAGAGTAATGTGCCTGGGCACACTTACCTCAGGTCCATCATAGCGGGCTTCCTCCAATACGTTCTCCTCTCTCTCTTTTCTTGCCTGTCTATAACGAAATGGCGAGCTGATTCCGTATTAGTTTTAAAAATGCAATGTTTTCACGTGCTTCGTTGCACGTGAAATGTCGAGACAATGTGCGAAGTTCCCTTTGCTTCACTGCGAACATTCCGCCGATTTTTGTGTTAAGCGCATTCGCATCTACACTGTAAACCAGATTACACCCATATGGGTGTAATATGGTGTCTATAACTCACACCCCTACACCCCCACAAAATGGGTGTAACAAGCAGGATTACACCTATAAAATGGGTGTATTTCCAAATTTTCACCCATGGGTGTGAATATTCTTGTTCACACCCATGGGTGTGTAACAGCAAGATTACACCCATATGGCAAAAAGGGTGTAGGGGGTGTTTATGCACAATTACGCCCCAACGCCCATGCGAAAAATTCCATAATTTGAGCGGTACCCCTCTCCCAGTTGGCTCCCATGGAAGCGCTAGGAAAACTGACCCTTTAGAGCTAAAGGGTTCTAGTCCTTTTATGGCCACTAGACTAATCATAGTGGCTCCTGCCACAGAGGGAAAATCCTGGCCCCAGCGCTGTTTGTATGGTGCATATGATGCACGGGATATATGGCCCCTGACATACACAATGTAATCGTAGCTGAAAATAAAGCATGACTCAAAATGTGTTGTCACATATTTATTTATTTATTTATTTATTTATTTATTGCATACCTACATCGCCCCATTGGGCATTACAGCAGGGAGGTTACATACAAAAATATACAAAGTAATCACACTCACAAAGCACGACGTTCACACAGTTATCCATAGTGCTAAATGAAATCAAGCTTTATTAAACACAAGAGCTCGTACAGGATTCAGAGACAAATTGTAGGCTGTTCAGAGACCTTCTTCGACTGCGCAGAGCGGCATCGCATTTGCGGCCAAAGAAGACATCAAATAGGATGCGAATTGCATGGCATGGAGCACTAACGACCAATGCATGTGTATAAAAATATAACGAAAGAACCTTTATTTGCACTTTAAAATGAAGAACTGGTTTTAACATGCTTCAAAGCAACTCACAAGTACAGTGCAGTGAAGCATACAAACAGCAAGAACAGTAGTGCAGTGCAGCATGCCTATTTCTCCAATATACTGAAGTAATTGCAATCACATCGCAATCTCCACATTGATACGCCACAGTTCGCACGTCTTGTCATAACACATGACATTACAAATGTCATGTGTCATGTCATGTCCCCCCTTGTCATAACACATGAAATTTAACGCGAGGATTCCCTCCTGTTCAGGGAATACAGTAAATTCATACGTATTTAATAAAGCATTTCATTAGGAGCACAGGTGTGCATTTTTCTTAGAGGCTCTTCCGCCACCATCTCGAATTTTGGTTCGCGACCGAGCAAAGGCCGCCCTCCAAATTTTGTCCAATTATCTTCCACTATGGGTGGGAGGGGGGACGCCTGTTCGAATTTGACAGCAGAGGTTTTGGAACTGCAAAGAGTTTCTGCGTAGAAGGAACTCGCATGTGGTTTTTATACATCATGTGTTTTCAGGCTACGTGTTTGCATTAGTGCATACAGTAGGCCTATCCAGTAGAAGTTGCTTTCATGGTTGCAGAACAGTTGTAAAAAGCTAGTGTGCATATTTAAAGCGCAACAAAGCCTACTACTGGTCTATAGTCCGCTCTCTCATTCAACCACTGCTTTCACGTCTCGCTGTGGCCACACCTATCGTCAAAAATTTCTGGAAGCTCTGTGATTAATGTGCTGTGAGCAAAAAGTGGCAAGTAAACTGATATTATTTTGGAAACGGTAGGTGCTATAATGAAATAGACCGGGTAAATCCCATTTCAGAGCAAAGCTTAATGACTGACTTTGTACATCCTCCCGAGATTGTAACCTACGTTTCAAGAGTTCTACAAACATTAAACATGTACTGTAAATAGATATGAATGCCACAGCTGCACATGTAAAGAATTATAGCTCGCGCAGCAGGCTCACAACTGTTAAAAAAGCAGGGTCATACCAGTGCCCAAGAAGAGGCAC
>JALIZH010008339.1:0-15580 GCA_030522465.1 Rhipicephalus appendiculatus | reverse complement strand
ATTGATTGTGCGAGGACGTTACGGTCGCTAGCGTCGAGGCAGCGTGAAGAACCGTCCAGAGGCACAGCAGCGATCCGAAACACAAGCCGGGCGAGCCGAGCGTTGGCGATGCTGCTGGATGAAGGCGCATCTTCTTCTTCACAATCGCCCCCCGCTGAAAAAGGAGCCATCCTGGCGACCTAAGAAGTTTCAGATAGAGGCTCATGGTAAGTCTTGAGGCGGGAAACGTGGACGATGTCACGTCCACGCCGGCGCATGTCATCCGATCGAGAAACTGGCTCGATGAGAAAATTAACCGGAGAGGTTTTCTCCAAGACGGTGTAAGGCCCCTCATACCTTGGAACAAGCTTCGAGGAGAGCCCTGGAGTTTGGTATGGGACAGATAGCCATACAAGAGACCCTGGGGCATAACTAGGATCTGGAACTGAGGTGCTGCGGTTTTCTTTCTGGCGTTGCTGCTCTTGCGATGTAAACGTGCGAGCGAGCTGGCGGCACTCTTCGGCTTGTCGAGCAGCTTCGGAGACAGGTGGGCACTCGGAAGCATCAGGACGGTAGGGAAGCAGAGTGTCGATAGTGTGGGAAGGCTGTCGTCCGTAGAGGAGATAGAAAGGCGAAAATCCCGTAGTTGTTTGTATCGCGGTGTTGTATGCGAATGTTACATAGGGGAGAACACGATCCCAGTTGCTATGGTCCGATGCCACGTACATCGAGAGCATATCACCCAGCGTTCGATTAAACCGTCCCGTGAGCCCATTAGTCTGCGGGTGGTATGCTGTGGTTCTCCGGTGAATGACGCGGCACTCCGAAAGCAGAGCTTCGGCGACCTCGGAGAGAAAAGCGCGGCCTCGGTCACTTAAGAGCTCTCGAGGTGCGCTATGTCGAAGGATAAAGCGACGTAAAATGAAAGAGGCGACATCCAGCGGCAGTTTCGGCGTAGCGCGTCAGGTGGTCGACAGTAACTATAATCCACCGATTGCCATCTGGTGTCATTGCAAGGGGGGCCGTAGAGGTCAACGCCGACGCGATCAAATGGCTTGGCAGGGCATGGAAGCGGCTGCAGTGCGCCAGTGGCACGTAAAGGTGTTGACTTACGTCTCTGGCAGCCAGGACAGCACTGCACGAATTTCCGCACGAAATTGTACATTCCGCGCCAGTAATAGCGATGGCGAAGGCGTTCGTATGTCTTAAACACCCCGGCGTGGCCACATTGCGGATCGTCGCGAAGAGAGGCGCACACTTGCGATCGCAAGCTGCGTGGAATGACCAGTAGCCACCGGCGGCCATCGGCAGCGTAGTTGCGGCGATGAAGCAGTTGATCGCGGATGGTGAAATGAAAAGCTTGACGTCGGAGGGACCGAGGTGCAGGAAGGGCGGTTGTACCTGATAGATGATCAAGAAGAGATGCGATCCAAGGGTCACGACGTTGTTCGGTGGCTATCGAGTCGAGATCGAGGGATGACAAGGGGCGGACGCAAGTGGTTCCGCACGCCGGTTCTGGAGGTAAAGGGGAGCGGGAGAGGGCGTCAGCGTCAGAGTGCTTGCGTCCGCAGCGGTATACGACGCGAATGTCGTACTCCTGGATGCGGAGGGCCCATCGCGCTAGGCGGCCAGAAGGGTCTTTTAACGTGGCGAGCCAGCAAAGCGCGTGGTGATCAGTTACAAGATCGAAAGGGCGGCCGTATAAGTAGGGCCGGAACTTTCCAAGCGCCCACACCAGAGCCAGACACTCTTTTTCAGTCACGCTGTAATTAGTTTCGGCTTTCGTCAGCGTGCGACTAGCGTAGGCTACGACGTATTCTGAATAGCCGGGCTTTCCTTGAGCGAGGACAGCGCCAAGCCCGACGCCGCTGGCGTCTGTGTGTACTTCGGTAGGAGCCGTCGGATCGAAGTGGCGAAGTATAGGTGGGGAGGTGAGCAGACGGCGCAGCGTAGTGAAGGCGACTTCACATGCAGGAGACCAGGAGGAGAGGTTCACGTCACCGCGAAGAAGCTGCGTTAACGGTGACATGATGGATGCAAAATTGCGAACAAAGCGCCGGAAGTACGAGCACAGGCCTACAAAACTGCGAAGTTCCTTCATGGTCGTCGGCTTGGGAAATTCCGCGACTGCACGAAGTTTTGCAGGGTCAGGTAATACGCCGTGTTTGGACACGATGTGGCCTAAGATGACGAGCTCCCATGCAGCAAAGCGGCATTTCTTGAGGTTAAGCTGAAGGCCAGCGTTTGTCAGACAAGTCAACACGTGCCTGAGGCGAAGCAGGTGCATAGGGAAATCATGCGAAAAAACCACGACATCGTCGAGGTAACAGAGACACATAGACCACTTTAGGCCACGTAGCGTATTATCCATAAGTCGTTCGAACGTGGCAGGCGCGTTACAAAGCCCAAAGGGCATGACGTTAAACTCGTGTAGTCCATCAGGTGTTATAAATGCAGTTTTCTGGCGATCGGCTTCAGCCATTGGGACTTGCCAGTAGCCAGATCGCAAGTCCAGCGACGAGAAGAATTCTGCTCCGTGAAGGGTGTCAATGGCGTCATCAATGCGCGGCAAAGGATAGACGTCCTTGCGCGTTATCTTATTCAAACGACGGTAATCTACGCAAAACCGGATAGGCCCGTCTTTCTTACGCACCAGGACAACAGGAGATGCCCAGGGACTGTGAGATGGTCGAATAACGTCTCTGCGAAGCATGTCTTCGACTTGGTCGTTAATGACGCGGCGCTCTTCAGCGGAGACACGGTATAGTCTTTGACGCAGCGGCTGGTGTAGACCGGTGTCAACGTAATGTTGCACTTGCGACGTGCGGCTCAGTTGAGGTTGTGACACATCGAAAGAATTCCGGAATTCGTGCAGAAGATCAAGTAGGTCGGCGTGTTCGGCAGGGGTTAGGGTGTCGGCGATGGCGCTGGAAAACATATCGCTGGACGACTCCCCGAGTGCCGACAGGGCAACTGGTTGGTCGCAGTTGTCGTCCGGGGCGTCAACCAGAGACGACGTGTCGAGATCTTCCACGCGGCCGAGACACTCGCCTGCAAGCAATGTGACTGGTGCAGAGAGCGGATTGAGGACGAATATATTGCTGCTGGCGGCGGCGATGTCAAGCGTTGCGAAAGGTAGCGGCAGGGCTTGACGACTCGTGAAGACATCGGACGGCGTGAAAAAGACTGTAGCATCGGTGTTGGCGTCACAGAAAACGGGAACAAGTGCGAAAGCGCCAGGCGGAATTTCGGTGTCCTCACGAACGAGCAACTTAGGCGGCTGATGAAGAGCGTCGAGTAATCGGGCGTCGCACAATGGTGAGAACTCAACTTCGGCGTGTCCGCAGACGATGACGGCATTATGGCAGGATAGGAAGTCCCACCCGAGGATGACGTCATGCGAACAGGCAGAAAGGACAATAAACTCAACGATGTACAGATTGCCTTCAATGAAAACTCTTGCGGTGCAGGCTGCGAGAGGCGTCACTTGCTGCGCGCTTGCGGTGTGGAGCGATAGTCCCGAAAGCGGCGTCGTTACCTTGCGTAATGAACGGCAGAGATGAGCGGCTATGACAGAAACGGCGGCGCCGGTGTCCACAAGTGCAAAAGTACGAGCACCTTCAACAGTTATTGCGACCACGTTAGTAGGGGATGAGTGAGGGCTTGCACAGGTCGAAGATGGCGCAGATCTTGCCTCTTGAACTGCGGCGGTTAGTTTTCCTGGTCGGAGGGTCCGGGCCGGCGACGCATGGGGGAGGGCGATCGCCGACGAGGAGATTGTGAACGCTGCTGCTGGAAGTGAGGGCGGTGAGTAGGGGCATAGGGCTGGAATGATGGGCCAGGAACGTGTTGGGGGGAAGGGCTGGCTGCCGGATTGCGATGACGGGGCACAGTCGCCGAATGCTTGGGGGCGACGGCGGAAATAGCGGGCGACGTGTCCGGGAGTGCCGCAGGCGTAGCAAATCGGTCTGTTATCTGGCGTCCTCCACGGATTGGCGATGGTCGGTGCTGCCCAAGGTCCAGTATAAACACGTGGTTGCATAGGCTGTGAGTGCGTGGTGTAAGATGGCTGCGGAAGCCTACGCACGGCGTCCGCATACGTGAGGGGCGCGGCTACAGGTTGCACGGCTTGCGGATAGGCGACAGGAGCGGCCACAGGCTGCGTTGCACGCGTGTAGTGAACGGGGCTGGATGGAGGCGGCTCGTGGTGCGCAAAAGGAACAGCGTGGGCAACCTCGTCCGAAATAACAGTGCGGAGCGAGGCGGGCAGGCGGGTGGTGGGCTCATGAGTAAAGGGCATTAAGGAAAGTTGGCGGGCAACTTCCTCACGGACGAAGTCTCGGACCTGCTAAAGCAAGGTCGAATGGTCAGGCATAGTGTCGAGACTGCACAGCGACTCACCACCCCGTGGAGGCTGCCGAGTCAGGGCGCGTTGTTTCTTCAACTCGTCGTAGCTCTGACACAAGCTGACGACTTCGGAAACTGTGCGCGGATTCCTAGCCAAGAGCATTTGGAATGCGCCGTCGTCAATGCCTTTAAGGATTTGCTTGATCTTGTCAGCTTCGGGCATGGTGTCGTTGACACGTCTACAAAGGTCCACGACGTCCTCAATGTAGCTTGTGAAGCTTTCTCCTGTCTGCTGTGAGCGGACGCGCAAGCGCTGCTCTGCACGCTGCTTGCGGACAGCGGGTCGACCGAACACTTCTGAGGAGGACTTCTTGAAGACGGACCATGCGGGGATGTCTTGTTTGTGGTTGTTGAACCACAGTTCGGCGACACCAGTTAGGTAAAAGATGACGTGGCCTAGCTTGTCGGGGTCATCCCACTTATTATGCGCGCTCACCACTTCGTAGTGGTCAAGCCAGTCTTCCACGTCGGTGTCGTCTGCACCGCTGAAGACCTTTGGATCCCGCAGCCGAGGAATGCCGGGGCAGGTGGCGGACTGGGGAGAAGGCGCCGGTGGGTTTGCGTTGTCAGTCATGATGGGCGGAAGCGTCCGGCTTCGCAGCTACAGGGTGTAGCGACGGGGATGTACAGCACCCGCCACCAAATGTGAAGAGGTTTATTGATTGTGCGAGGACTTTACGGTCGCTAGCGTCGAGGCAGCGTGAAGAACCGTCCAGAGGAACAGCAGCGATCCGAAACACGAGCCGAGCGAGCCGAGTGTTGGCGATGCTGCTGGATTAAGGCGCATCTTCTTCACAATACATACAAATCAGTGCCGTCCTTGTAATATCAAGTGCACGGCGAGGTAGCCGCTACAGATGGGTTTCACCTTGAAGCCGCCTTAGTCAAATGCCTACTGGCAATTGTGAGGATTAATGAAAAGTTTTGCTTTATTCAGCAGATTTTGCAACCATTTGGGTGATCGCACACAGATGATTGATGGAAGACTACCCTTCCCTGAAGGCAGCTTGCTCTTAAGCTTGAATGATATTGTAACGGATTGAAAGAGAGGAAACGCAAAAACTGATTTATTATGGGCGAACTTGTGCCCTGAAAACTAGATGCAAAAATGAAGGAGTCCTCTAGAGTGTCCCAAACAAAAACTGTCCCTCGGCCGACGCGTGTCGTCTTCTTCCTTTTTCTCGCAGGTCCAAAAACCATTGACACGTGCTCGTGCACGAGAGGCATGAGTTGCTCTGCGAGAAGAGCGAGCAGGCGCGAGACTTTGGACGCTGGCCTAGTGGCTCACTGGCCTTCATGATACCGAAAGCTCAGGGTTTCTTTGAGGTGGAGTACAACTTAGAGCTAATATTTTACCGATTTGAGCAAGAGTAAAATGTATGGTATTTAAAATACATATTTAATTAGTTTTAGTCCTGAAAAAGCACAGGTTTGATGTGCACACGACAACCAACAATAAAAAACTAGTAGAACTGTCCTAGACCGCATGGCTATATTTTAAACCTTGGTTCAAATTAGGTGGAACAGTCGATATATATGACGCTTGCTTGCTCCTTCCTTCCATCTTTTTACCTATCTCTCACTCTATTTGTTTTCTTCGCCTTCTTTTTTTTCTGCATCTCTTTCTCTCTATTTTCTCTTTTTTACTCTTTCTATGCTATGTTTAACTATCCCTCGTTCTTTCCCTCCTTCTCACCATCACATCTTTCTTGCTCACGCTCTCTTCCCATTCCCACCTCCTTGCTACACTATAATTTAGAAGGCTATGCAATGCTCTTGTAACGTGCGGCCACGGTGTTTATCACTCGGTTAATCTCAGCGGTTTGTTACGGCAAGTCACCACCTTGGACAAAAATGTTTACAGCTTTAGTTCAAAAGTTATAATTATAGATTCCGCTCTTAGGACTTAGTAACCTTAAAGTTTAAAATGAAGCAATAGCTAGAAATGTAATAAGTAAAATTCATGAAAATCAATATGCCCCATAATATGCTTGTTGAGGCAAAATTCATAACTACAAAATGGTCCGTGCGATTGAAACTCGACTTGGCTGGTACGTAGTTAGGACAATATCCTGTGAATCTAACTTCCACGATCACCACATCTCTAGGCTAAGGTGCATTGTGATTTAAACACTGATAAATGTGATATTTGGCAGGCATATCTTGCTCAAAATTGGTCATAGTACAAAACGTTGTCCCTCTTTTTCTATTATTTGGCTAAGTACACAGATGCCTCCATGAAAAATAGCATGCTAAATATTGTGAGAAAATATTTAACAAAAGGGAAGTTATGACTGCCGCGAAACCATACAATGCACGAAATCAAGTTTTGAGAAAAATGGCTTTAAGTTCTGAACCGAAGGTCCATGTAATAAACAAACATTCAATATATCTGACACTCACCAGTATCATAGCGTGGGCCCTCCTTTGAAACGGCACAACCTCTTTTTGAGCGAGGCGAAGAACGCTTTTTTTCTGTTTATCCCGTTTGCGTCTCAACTAGCTCTCAACCACCTGCTCCAAAGGGGGTCCACACTCGGTATATTGATTCCCTAACTTGCGCTGACCCTTTTTTTCGTCCTACATTTCGCTATATTTCACGGAGTGCCATAAATTTCTCCTTGAAAGGCGGACACTAAGTCCCACAGCGTGAAAAAGCTCACGAAAAAGCACATACAGCCGAGCGAAAACGCAATAAAACTTAAACAACAAAGTGCCACAGCCGCGCAGCGCAAATTTTTAAATTAATCAAGAACATCACGTCCTACAAGCTTTAGAACATGCTTACACAACACAGCATTACATAATATGTGTACGACAAGACATTTATAACGAGATGCCACATGTAGAGGAATCAGAATCTCAGTGTATGTGTCGGATACGTTTATGGGGGGTTTGGAAATATGGTGATAACTTCCGAACAGTTTAAGATAACTACATAATGCTTGTTTTCTCAATGCTTATTTCTAAATATCCTTGAATAGACAGGGAGCTTGAAAAAAATAAATTTAAAAAAAAGCTTTTTTTGAAAAGATTTGTTTTGATGGTCGTGACCTATATTTAGTTTCTGATTGTCATCCGTGGCCTGGAATCTGAAGAACGGTACGTATGAGTAGGTGAAATACTAAAAGCAGGATCTATTCACGTAAGACAGGTTCACTGAAGAATAATAAAGGGCTGCTGCACGTGTGCTTGAAATTCCCAACTTAGGATAGAAAGCTTACGATTGCACAACAGCGGAAAGTGCGGAAAGGATACCACGAGATGGAGCGCGCAGGCTGGGACGAAAGGGTATTTGATCCTGAGACGAATATGTAAAAAAAAGATAAAAGAATGGAGTAAGCGAGCGCAGTAGAGCGTGATTTGTATATGATAGTGAGAGGCCTACACCTTCCGATGAACCTAAAATAAGCTGATGACAATGATGACGGTCGCTCTAATTTTAGAATTCCACGCATGACGTGATAAGTTAAGCCCCTATATGCTGATGATGCGCACCGTAGTGAAATTCTGATTAATGTGTGTCCTGTTTAAAAGCCGACGCAGTGTCTCATGCAACGTTACCCCCGTGCGAAACGCTGCCTTGAGCGATGAGAGGAAGAAAAAAAAACTTGAAGTGATAACGAGATTTCCATGCACATTGTCTGTGGCGCATTCGTGTGAGTAAACAAATAAAAAAGAGGGGTTCCCTTAACGAAAGAAACGCAGATATCACCTGACCGCGTGAGATGATCCTTCATTTCATCTTGCGTCGTTCAGATGATTCAAAACATAAAAATGAACGATTCTCTCATAGTAACTACACCATGAGGTAGCCACTTCAGCTGGCTTTCCTCTTCGAGTGGTCTTGGGTGAATTTGTTATGGAAGCGTGAAGGAAGAAGAACGTTGAACTCATGTTTCCTTTCTTGCTGGCCTGATTATCCTTTACTGAATAGAGGTCATCAACGTGTCATGACCCTGGCCTATGATCGTCAAATACGTCGCTTTCAAAATACGGAATTATTTATTTTGCGTCAAAAGCCTGTGATCAACCACAATCGAAGCCTGAGTATAAACACTTACTCACACTAAAACAGCTATGAATTTGTCTGTTTTCCCATATGCGTCATTGTTGATCTTATGAAGATCTAGCACGTCAAGATTCCTTGTAATCTACGAATTTAGCCAATACAGTTTTTTGTTTATATTTTCTTTTTTTTTTTGCTGGATGATTTCTAGCCTGCAGCGCTACAGCTTCGCAGTCAAAGCACTGAAAACATGCTAACATTTAGTCCAACGAAATAAGTAGAATTTTAAGGGCTTGTTTTCCTTTGTTAGACGACTCATCACATAGAACTAACAGGCAATAAAGTTGAGGAATGTATGGGGGGATTTTATTTGTAGCAATTATTCATTAAAGAATTCGTTAGTGACACTTGCAACTGATTACTAATATAATTAGCCACATTTTCGCGTCCATGTAATGCCGTTACTTTATTCCTCCTCGAGAAATTCTTTCCCAAACGGATATGCCATTTACTACGGTTAAGCTGCAAGAGGGAAAGGTTGGGCCAGCTGGTTGTGATTCATCGTATGTAATAAAAACACATCAATAGAAAAACCTAAGGAAACAAATCAAAACCCAAAAACATGGCACTAAATCATCAAACTCAACAAAGTCCCGTACACCTATCAGAATAGGAGTCCACAATACCATTAAATGCACAGCACAAAGGGATGCATATGATATACTTTATCAAAATACACTAAAGTGCGGCTGAAAGATATCAGAAAATTTTTTCTCCTGGAGTGTGACAGACGGTTCACAAACGGTAGCTGACCCCTAACCTTAGTAATATCATCGGCAATTACCCTTGCCAGTTTGCCTGCCTGCCTTCAGATGATTCTTTTTGTATTAAAAACCGGGAGAAAGCCACGCGACTTGCAATGCAGAGATAGCTGTAGCGGCGTAAGCCTTTGAAGAGATTGCTTATGCTCTGGAAGACGAATGTTGCCACAGCGCTTAGTCTGCCCGACATGCTCCCTGTCACATAACGACTTGCTGGCCGGAAATTGCAATATCGATCAATCGATATCGCTACTGTCGAAGAAATTCTTGCTCATGGGCTCCTTGTGTCTGCTTGCTAATCATGACGCTCCTGTGGCGCTTAATCGCCTTTTTTTCATATTTCGAACTTTGCCCAAAGAACAACATGTTAGCGATAATGATTAATCGATTACTCAATAAAATATTCCCGGCAAAGCAATCAATTCTGATTGATGTATTTATTTAATTTTATTGATTTGACTGATTAAACGTTTCCGATAATTGATTGACAGACACTCACACGATTGACGCGGACATTCTGAAACCGCATTAGACTATTTAGGAAGAGCAGCGGTTGTGGTGCTGGAGCAAGTGTGTGCTTGGCGAGTAGGAGCGATTCTGCAGTGTCGACTGTTTCCTCAAGTACCTACTAATGCCGATACCGTGCGAGTCAAGTGCCATCTTCCCCTACACTGCACATGAATTGCTCTAGGCACACAGCCCTGGCAGGGGAACTCTTCGTCAAGAGACTTCCTGGGTTTGTATGCTCCTTGTACTTGCCCGAAGCGATTTGTTTCATCGGTTGTTACTAAAAGAACAGTGTTAGGGCAGACACTTAAAGAAGGAGCCGCCGAATTTCACCAAATTCATATTATTTTACCTCCAGAAAAAGCATGTTATTCGATATAATGCAAAATGTGTCATTTTTTTCAAGATTCACGCATTAAGATTCCTTAATTAGCTGAGCCCTGGTTATTATCGCGTTTGTTATATATTGGTTTAGTTTTGCAGTGTTTGAAACAGCAAAGGCAAACCGACGGACCAGTTTGTACTGCACATATTAATTATAATGCTTATTTATTAATCTATTTTACAGTAAACTAGTGAAAAATGACAAAGCAGAGAGAACGTTTTCGTAGAAAGGTTTCTGAATATAGTGTTCGCTAATGTTAACAATGTCATATAACGTGACCCAGCCAAGTGATAAAAAATGCACTGATAATAAAAACGCAGAGTGAGAATAATAAGGAGGAGGATCCATTTGTACAATATTAGCTAAAGCTGATCGAAATAAATGATTGTCATGAATTGCTACAATATAATCAAGAAGGTGGCTCCATTCAGTGGATAATGCAATAATAAATTACCAAAGGAAAGCTTTGTGTCACACATTTTGAGGCCAACCTTGGAACGATGGTCGATTCGAGGAGATATTCATTGTGGCTGGGAAATGAGTTCGTACGAGAGTGTTGAGCGATGGTATAGTTTATATAAAAAATTAGGCATGCGATTGTACGACGAGATGATAGAAAAGTTACTGAAATATTGGCTTTCATAGGAGACAGATTTGCTGTTTGATTTTAGTTAAACAAGATGAAGTGAGTTGAGCAATTTTCCACGTTTTCTAATAAAGAAATCAGTTTAGCTATAGTAGTGTCCGAAACAGTACATGCATCTTCTAATTTCAGTCGTACAAGAGTATTATAAAGAAGCATTTTTAGAAATGATGCGCTGTTGAAAGGTTGCTTCGTAGATAGCCAAGCATGCGGTAGTATTCTTAATTACGTAGACGGTATGGGCGTTCCAAAATAAGTTGGAGTATACATGCACACCTAGGTATTTAAAAGAGTTAGCGAGTTCAGGGGCAACGTTATCAAGGTAATATTTCTGCATAATGTTAGTCAAACGTCACACACCCATGACTTTGCATTGAGCTACGTTTAGATCCACTAGCCAACGTCTGTACCGATTAGCTACGGCAATTGAATCAGACCGAAGGAGGTAATGATCCTATACACTGGCTATTTCATGACGATAACAAAAATATCACCAAATAAGTGAACGTTAGATGATAGAGATGAAAAGAGGTCGTTAAAATAAATGAAGAACGGAAGAGGTCAGAGCATTGAACGTTGTGGTACTCCGGAAGTTACGTTTCGCACTATTGAAATATGACCGTTAGCGGATAGGAAGCAGTCAATGCGCCTGAGAGTGTTAGTGTCAAGATTTAGCAGACTTAGTTTATATACTAAATGTTTACGAGTACTTATCACATGCTTCAGCAAAGTCTATAAGTATGCAATTGGCAAATAATGGACCATGAAGAACCCGAGGCAATTGATGAGTAAAGATGGCGAGGTGAGTTTCACATCATAATGTTTTCCGAAGCCACGCTGAGCTGGTGTGAAGAATGCATTGGTATCGAGAAAGTTAACAAGATGTTTGAATATCACATCTTCGACGTAATTTCCAGCTAGTAATTAAGGGTGATATGCGATGATGATTTGCTGCTTCAAGTTTTGCTGCTGGCTTATCGAGTGCAAATATCTTCCTCATTATCCATTGTGTAGGTTGAGTAGACGTATCTAGTTACTGCGGAAAAAATTTCGGTTAGAAAAGTAGAACTAACTACTTTTGTTGTTTTTAGGAAGTTTAATCGTAATGAGGCGATCAAGGATGGTTCAAGGAATTAGTTTGGCTGCGTGGTCCATGTCAACAATCACTGGAGTGAAACAAGGTAGCCGTATTGGCGAGTAGGAAGTAAGCGGTCATCATAGGACGCGGAAAAGTTCTTTACAAATGTGTCTCTAAGCGCTGTGGTGGCCTGCTTGATTGGTATATGAGTGCGTGATGAAACATCCAGAGTTTTCTGTTCGTCTCGTAAGGGGTTGATCACGCTCCGAAACATTTTAACGTTTGTCTTTATTTATAGAAGTAAGTACTTTAAATTGAAAGTTAGATTTAGCGTATTTTAGTGCCGTTTCGTAGGTTTCGGAGGCAACTTTATGGGCAGACAAGTTTGCATCGGTAGGCGTAGTACTCCGGAGCAATGTAGGCGTTTTTCGTGGTTAGACAACCGCTTTAGATGGGCATTGCGCCATAGAGCATCAGAATTGAACGTAATAGTGCTAAATGAAATGTACTTTTCAGTTTGTTCCTGATCTTTAGCGGTAAACGTGGCTCAGTTGTCCTGAAGCAAATGATTTTCAAAATTCGGTAAGAAAGAGTGAAGAAGTGCAGTTAGTTGGTTATTTATCACTGTACCGTTTTTCTCTTTTTTTGTAAACATGTTTATTTTATTGAGTTTATTTGCTGTTGGAGTACAATTTATCGTCAGTGCGAGTAGGCTACTTCAGTTGAAGCTGTATGTACAGCATATTTTGCATTGAATTGTGTGACCGTACGGCCTGCGTGCCGAACTGTTGCAGGAGCAGGAGCCTTTGTCAGGCCACATGGCTTTTAGCTTTTTGCTTCCTTTCTGTTGTAAACAGGAGAAATAAACTCAATTCAATTCAAGTGTGCAGTGGTCACTTACACCAGATAATGTCAGGTGGTTTGACAACACCAGGTCAAGGGTGTTCGCGACTTTAGATCATTCACGTGTTTGTTTAGTTACGAGTTGCGATAAGAAACAGAAAAAACCGAGCACGAGTCCTACAAACTTGCGCCGCTTGCACTGGAGGTGCAATGCTAGAGATGCAGAGAAGGCAATAGGCACTTATGTAGTCCTGGCTTCGGCTGTTTTGCTATGTTTGGCGAATTTTGTCGCTTTTTTTCTGTATTTTTCATCGACTCTCTTCTCTATGTGTGTTTTCTCAGTCTTTTCTTTTTCATTATTTATTTTTATTGTTTGATTATTTCCCTCCCCTCTATATTTCTGTCACGTTTTGCTCTTTCTTCATCTCTCTCTTTTTTATATATATATATATATATATATATATATATATATATATATATATATATATATATATATATATATATATATATATATATATATATATATATATATACGTAGATTATGACGAGTCTGGCTTCGGTTGCCGTAGAACAAAATAGGAAAAATATATATGTGCTTCTAAAAAACTGTTTATTGGTGACGTTTCGATCGGAGACCGATCTTCATCAAGACAAAATTTACTAGGCGCCGATGCGCTTTTATATCATCGCCGTGCCGAGAGAAAGAGAGGAAAAAAAAGAAAAAAAAAGAGAGAGAAGAAGCGTACATACTGATAAGTGGTCACACGACCACGTTCGCGTACTGCTACATACCCATAGCACCTTTATTTTGGAAAAAAAAAACCGGTGCAAAAATAAACGAGTGGCCAAAACAGAGAGAGTGGTCACACGACCAGGTCCGCGTATTTCTACATACTTAGACATAAAAACGTGTTTTCTGAAAAAAATAACAACACGAAAACATCAAGTGGACATGTTAAGTACATTCCTGTGGTGCCCCCGGCACATACGAAGAACACATGTTTCAAGAAAAAAAAAGTGAACAAACCAAAAATATGTAGATATACATCGATGGTCTAGGTGGGCACGTTATACACATTCCAGTGGTACATTGTGAAGGTTCACTACGCAGGCTCATCTCTTCCCGGAGCTTGAACACAACAACACAGTACATTCCTTTCGTCCATTGTTTATGTTCGGCGCGACCTCACTTATTTACTACAGCCAACTGCGCCTGATGATGACAATCAGTATGTGTGTCTGACTGTGAAAAAGAGCAAACTCAAATTTACTTTAATCGGCGTTTATATATTGTCACGTGGTCGTGACGTCGACGAAGGCAACGGTCGTCTTGTCGAAGAAGAAACTCTTTATTTGGCCTAACTTGTGGCCGTGAAACGTAAAGTGAGATTACAGTAACACGCACTGGCACAGGTAGCGGCGAACGGAGCGTCGGCCGTCGATCAACTGGACATCGTTGGAGCGCGCCGGCTATTATGCATCACGCGTCGAACATTCTAGCCTTATCACTGGTCATCGCGCACGCTCTGGAATAATCTCGAGTGGTCGCGTCTTGCGCGCAATCTTAACAAAACGATCTACAATAATCGCGAAGGTTGTAGAACAATAAGGCGCGGTTTGAGTTGAGCTTTGCTGACGGTCTTTGTGGGCGAAAACCGAATACAACAAAAGTGACAATAAGAATAGCGCGTGGCAATGCCCCCCTCTGAAAAGGCATCGTCCCGATGCTTAAAACAGAACACGGGGGGAAAATGCATGCAACAATAAATCACAACAATAAAGAAAGAAAGTACAATAATTAAGCAATAAGTGCAGTCCTCAGGTTTGCTAACGCGCGTAATACGGCTTTAGGCGCACGACATGGACGACTTCAGGTCGCGCACGGCGCCGTTGAGAGTTCGTTATGCCGTCCGGGACGACCTCGTAGTCCAGAGCACCGAGACGTCGAAGCACCTTGTACGGCCCGAAGTATCGCCGAAGAAGTTTTTCACTAAGTCCACGTCGGCGTATCGGCGTCCACACCCAAACACGGTCGCCGGGCTGGTATTCCACGAAGCGTCGTCGAAGATTGTAGCGGCGGCTGTCAGTCGTCTGCTGATTCTTGATCCGCAGGCGGGCGAGCTGTCTTGCTTCTTCGGCGCGCTGTAGGTAGGCGGTCACGTCGATGTTTTCTTCGTCCGTCACGTTTGGTAACATGGCGTCGAGTGTCGTTGCCGGGCTCCGTCCGTAGACCAACTTGTATGGCGTCATCTGCGTCGTTTCTTGCACGGCTGTGTTGTATGCGAAGGTCACGTACGGAAGGATGGCGTCCCACGTCTTGTGTTCGACGTCGACGTATATGGCCAGCATGTCGGCGATGGTCTTATTTAGACGCTCGGTCAGGCCGTTGGTCTGTGGGCGGTACGCAGTGGTCCGGCGGTGGCTTGTGTGGCTGTATTCCAAGATCGCCTGGGTTAGGTCAGCCGTAAACGCCGTACCTCTGTCGGTGATGAGAACCTCTGGGGCGCCGTGTCGAAGGACGATGTTCTCAACGAAGAACTTGGCTACCTCGGCGGCACTGCCTTTGGGCAGGGCTTTTGTTTCGGCGTAGCGGGTGAGGTAGTCGGTGGCTACGACGATCCATTTATTTCCGCAAGTCGACGTTGGGAACGGCCCCAGGAGGTCCATCCCGATCTGCTGGAACGGTCGCCGAGGAGGCTCGATCGGCTGAAGGAAGCCTGCTGGTCTTGTTGGCGGTGTCTTCCGTCGCTGACAGTCTCTGCACGTCCTTACGTAGCGGGCGACGTCGGCGGCAAGGCGCGGCCAGTAGTACTTTTCCTGTACTCTGGCGAGCGTGCGGGAAAGTCCGAGGTGTCCAGCCGTCGGGTCGTCGTGTAGAGCCTGCAGGATTTCTGGTCGCAATGCTGAA
>JALIZH010008335.1:0-96463 GCA_030522465.1 Rhipicephalus appendiculatus | reverse complement strand
ATGGTGTGTTGATGCGTCTACGTCGTGTGATCTTCCGGCTCCGAGTTTCTCTGATACCGAAGAGGGAAGGGAAGGAATTTGGCTTGCGAGTGGCAAAGGTTTCAAGCTGAACTACCGGCTTCATGCTTTCGAGGCTCGTAATGAACCAATTAAAAAGTTCTTGTGGTACAAAGCTCTTCATTGGACACGCAAACACTTCCAGTATCTGAATAAAATTTCTGATGTGACCTGGTGAAGCGTCCTTTAAGAAGTAAATTACAATCGAAACAAAAGCCATGTGCACATCTGATTTTTTTAAACTACTTTCTACTTTCCCCTGACCGCACTCCATGGTTTCGCATTCGTTCTCCATATTCCTGCTGCCGCGCACAGGCGCCTCCTGTTTCCTGCCCCCCCCACCATGCCCAAGTCTTCAAGGAGGCGCTTCAATTCCATGGGAGCACTGGACTGGAAAACCGGCGGTAAATGCCACCCGCCACGTTCTCGGCCATGGACGCCACTCTCCTCTTCTTCCTCTCTCCTCTTCCTGCCTTTATTTTCCTCTCCCCATTCCACTGCATACGCTGGGACGTGCTCCCATTTAGGGTTGCAGAAATGGCGTCTTCTCCTCTCCCCGTGCTCCAACCGCTCGCGCCATGTCAGTGCGGTGGGGGTAAGGTGGCCGGCGCGTCCCATTTCGCTGCTGCTACCGGTTGCTTGCCGGATGTTTGTTGAGCTAGGGAACTAGGTTGTTGCACCCCATAGGGTTGCGAAACGTCAGTTTTGCCGGTAACATGAATTACGGTCTCAAACTGTACTCGAAAGCAAAATTTGAGGTTAAATAGCGTTCATATAGGCACCAATTTTGAAAATAGGCATTTATGGGCGCTTATAGACATTTAGGCACAAACCCCAAAAATAGGCATTTATAGGCAGTATAAAAACACTATAAAAGCCCTCCTTAACCCCTAATTCATGCTCATATATCAAAGTGGCGCGATAGGAACGCAAGGAAAAAAAATAGGCATTTGCCTAAAATCCGGTCTCTAGTTATCAGTTATGCTAGCCGGTCGCTATCCAAGGCAGAGGCCAACTATTCAACAACAGAAAAAGAGTGCCTCGCCATCATCTGGGCTACGTCGAAGTTTCGCCCCTACCTCTACGGCAGGCCCTTCAAAGTTGTGAGCGACCACCACGCCTTGTGTTGGCTAGCTAACTTGAAAGACCCTTCAGGTCGCCTCGCAAGATGGAGTCTCAGACTTCAAGAATTCGACGTTACCGTCGTTTACAAGTCCGGACGAAAGCATTCTGACGCCGACTGCTTGTCTCGCGCCCCCCATCGACCCGCCGCCACAGGACGACCTTAATGATGACTGCTTCTTGGGAACCATAAGCGCCGATGACTTCGCTGAACGACAACGAGCCGATCCGGAACTCAAGGGCCTTATAGAATACCTCGAGGGCAAGGCCACCATGGCTCCAAAGGTATTCAGACGAGGACTGGAGTCGTTTTTCTTGCGCAACGGCATTCTCCTAAAGAAAAACTTCTCGCCACTCCGGGCCGACTCCCTCCTCGTAGTACCTTCAGCGTTACGTCCCGAAGTTCTGGACGCTCTGCATGACGACCCGACAGCTGGACACCTTGGATTTTCCCGTACGCTCGCGAGGATACAAGAAAAGTACTACTGGCCTCGCCTCACTGCCGACGTCACCCACTACGTGAAGACCTGCCGAGATTGTCAACGACGGAAGAGACCACACACTAGGCCAGCCGGACTTCTGCAACCCATCGAGCCACCTCGCCGACCGTTCCAGCAAATCGGCATGGACTTACTGGGACCGTTCCCGACGTCGAACTCCGGAAACAAATGGATCGTCGTAGCAACGGACTACCTCACCCGCTACGCCGAGACAAGGGCGCTGCCCAAGGGCAGTGCAGCCGAGGTAGCAAAGTTCTTCGTCGAGAACATCGTACTGCGTCATGGCGCCCCAGAGGTCCTCATTACCGACAGAGGTACGGCCTTTACAGCGGACCTAACGCAGGCGATCCTGAGGTACAGCCAAACAAGTCACCGCCGGACCACCGCCTACCACCCGCAGACCAATGGCCTCACCGAACGTCTAAATAAGACCATCGCCGATATGCTGGCCATGTACGTCGACGTCGAGCACAAGACGTGGGATGCCATCCTTCCGTATGTAACCTTTGCATACAACACGGCGGTACAAGAAACGACGCAGATGACGCCGTATGGATTGGTCTACGGAAGGACCCCGGCAACGACGCTCGACGCCATGTTGCCCAATGTCTGCGACGAGGAAAACGTCGACGTCACCGTGTACCTTCAGCGCGCCGAAGAAGCCAGACAACTCGCCCGTCTGCGCATCCAGAGCCAGCAAAAGACTGACAGCCGTCGCTACAACCTTCGAAGACGCCACATGGAATACCAACCCGGTGACCGTGTATGGGTCTGGACGCCAGTTCGCCGACGGGGACTTAGCGAGAAGCTCCTTCGACGATACTTCGGTCCGTACAGGGTACTTCGACGTCTCGGCGCACTCGACTACGAGGTTGTCCCTGACGGCATTACGAACTCTCAGCGGCGCCGTGCGCGACCTGAAGTCGTCCATGTCGTGCGCCTCAAGCCGTATTACGCGCGTTAGTGAACCTGAAGACTGTAATTTTTGCTTTATTATTGTACTTTCGTGCTTGTGCTTATTGTTTATTGTACTTTCTTGCTTTATTATTGTTATTTATTATTGCATGAATCCCCCCCCCCCCCCCCCCGTGTTCTGTTTTAAGCATCGGGACGATGCTTTTTCAGAGGGGGGCATTGCCACGCGCGTTTTGTATTATACTTGTGCTGTATTCGGTTTACGCCCACAAAGACTGTAAGCAATGCTCAGCGCAAACCGCGCCTCATTTTTCTAGAAGCTTCGCGTTTATTGTAGATCGTTGTGTTAAGATTGCGCGCAAGACGCGAACACGCGAGCTTATTCCAGAGCTTTCGCGACAACCAGTGATAAGACTGGAATATTCGATGACACGCGTATAAATGCCGACGCGCTTCACCGCTTGTCAGTTGATCGACGGCCGACGCTCTGTTCGCCGCTATCAGTGCATACCGTGTGTATTGCTGTATTCTTACTTTCCGTTTCTCGGCCACAAGTTCGGCCCAAATAAACAGCTTCATCTTGGACACGTCGCCTGCTGCCTTCGTCGACGTCACGACCACGTGACAATATATACCCTATAAAGTGGACGGGGGGATGACAGCCACCGTAGCTCAGTGGTAGAGCATCGGACGCGTTATTCGAAGGTCGCAGGTTCGGATCCTGCCGGTGGCATTTTATCTTTTCGTCCACTTCTCTTTCTTCACATTTACATTGCAATTACTTCTAATAACGTCCCCTATACTTTCCTTGGCATCATTGTCTGTTAGTTCTCATTAATAATGTGTTTAACAAAGCAAACGAGCCCTTAAGTTCACACTCCTTTCCTTAGTTCATAACGAGGGTCTCGTTCTGGCAGACTTGTTGCCTTCAGGTGGTATGCGAGGGATTATTAGTCAGCTGCCAGCTCGTAATAAGATCACGTGCTACGTGACGCCTACTGGCAAAAAAGAGTCTTTCACACTCGCCGTAATGGCAACAGGCGCGCTGACTGACGCTCCCACGTTTAATGAACATATATACCCTATAAAGTGGACGGGGGGATGACAGCCACCGTAGCTCAGTGGTAGAGCATCGGACGCGTTATTCGAAGGTCGCAGGTTCGGATCCTGCCGGTGGCATGTTATCTTTTCGTCCACTTCTCTTTCTTCACATTTACATTGCAATTACTTCTAATAACGTCCCCTATACTTTCCTTGGCATCATTGTCTGTTAGTTCTCATTAATAATGTGTTTAACAAAGCAAACGAGCCCTTAAGTTCACACTCCTTTCCTTAGTTCATAACGAGGGTCTCGTTCTGGCAGACTTGTTGCCTTCAGGTGGTATGCGAGGGATTATTAGTCAGCTGCCGGCTCGTAATAAGATCACGTGCTACGTGACGCCTACTGGCAAAAAAGAGTGTTTAACACTCGCCGTAATGGCAACAGGCGGCGCTGACTGACGCTCCCACGTTTAATGAACATATATACCCTATAAAGTGGACGGGGGGATGACAGCCACCGTAGCTCAGTGGTAGAGCATCGGACGCGTTATTCGAAGGTCGCAGGTTCGGATCCTGCCGGTGGCATGTTATCTTTTCGTCCACTTCTCTTTCTTCACATTTACATTGCAATTACTTCTAATAACGTCCCCTATACTTTCCTTGGCATCATTGTCTGTTAGTTCTCATATATATATATATATATATATATATACTTTTTTTGTGCAGGGAAATATGCGGGGATTTTTGGCGATGTATGCGGGGGAAAATGCCGGAAATGGGGAATTTTCGGGCCTCGGAAAGGGAATTCTTCTGTCCAGGACGGAACATCACTGCTCAAGCTAACCATCTCCCCGCTGCTTCGCATCCACACATGGTCCCCTTTAGCGGGAAATGGGGAAGTTTTTTTTCGGTCACGGTTAAGATGATGATTTTTCGCATACAACCAACGACGCCGGAATTTCCGAGAAACGGGCTCTTTAACGCTTTCGCGTTAATATTTGCTTTTTGATCGACAATGTTCACAAGTATGAATGCAGACACCAGTTCAAGATGGCTGCCGGGGGGGCTGAACCGTGTGACAGACAGACATACAGACCGAAATTTCTGCGTTCAAGTATACCAATACCAACTCGCCCAACGCTCTGTTCTTCTATCCCAAGAAAGACTATCGTTTTCAAAAAATAGGGTCCATCTCTGTGCGTGAGCGGCGCGCGCCCGGACACAGCAACGTTCTGAAAAAAAAAAAAAAACGAACAAAAACGGGCTGCTTTGCCGATGTTTTCTAAAATGAAGAATTTCAGTTGTCCTGCGAGTGTGGCAGTTGCTACACATAGCAGCATAGTTTCTCTAAATACTCGGATTCGGTCGATGACCGCGTCTCGAGTATCGGCAGTGGACAGATGTAAGCAAACCCCCCACCAGCGCGTCCAAGGTTTGTTTTCACGGACTCGCTTGTCCTCGCGCATTATTTCAGAGGCATTTTTTGCACTGAAGATTGGACGGGTAGATCACTTTCTATGGGGAACTGCAGCGAAGCCAATTTCGTGTGCATATTTTCAAAAAAGTCACAGTTTCGCCGCGAGGCGGTGCGATAGAATGTCAAGCGAAGAATGGCAAGCAGGTCGAAACGCGCAGCGCGCTGCTCACGCACACATGACGCACGAACACAACACGCACAGGACGAGAGCGAACTAACAACGTTCACAGCTCCACACTTAACGCGCTGCTCAAACAAAAACGACGCACGAAACGTACTCACAGGTACAGACGAGCGCGAAATCACAAGTGTCACAGTTGTTACTTCGCTGTGTTTGAAAGGCGCGCTCTTTTCTCCAACGGGGACTCTGCAGCGAGCGAAGTGACCTTCGTGCGCTCGGTAACCACAACGCAATCGTTCCGGTGAAAGGCCAGGACATGCCCAAGACGTACAATTCTCCCCCACCGCGAGAAAAGTACGCGTGGGAAATGAGCGTATGAGAGCGCGCGTCTCGACGAGTGGGGCGCCGAGCGCGTCCTTTGCGCCATCTCGCTGGTAATGCTGAGAACACGTTATTTTCCCGGAGACCGGCATACCGCCAGCGGTAAGTGGTGTATATAAATAGCTCGCCGATCGAACGTTGAAGGACGTGCTCTTTCGTCGCTCAGCGGTTAACGCCGCGCGCTGCGGAGCGAGAGGTCCCTCGTTCGATGCCGCGCGTCGCAATCGTTTTTCTGAATTATTTTTCTTTGTGACTTTTAAAAAATATATAGATACATATACATGTACGGGACATGACGGCGACGCCGACGGAAAAAATCAGCCGAGAGTGTCCATATAATTGCTATCGCAATAAAATATACTTATTGGGTGTGTCTGGCCTTTGAATAATTTTTCCGGCTGTTTCAAGACACGCAGAATCAATAGGCGAATAAAAAATTCGGTATTTACAATTGTATCGTTTTCGGCCGAAAAACTCGGTAGGGAAAGCGTTAAGCAGCATGGTTCCGTTATATGGACAGAAGGTCGAGCGCACCCTGAAGAGGAGCGCGAACTCGACCGACAACGGGCATCAATAATGATCTTGCGATTTCGCCGACACCGCCTGGTCTGGCACGGCCAGACAGACGTGCGGCGATGGCGAATGTTGTGCTGGCATAGCTTTCCAGCATTTCTACAACAATACTTGGCGCTCTCCTGATGGCTTCCTACGTTTCCCTTCCAAATTACCTCCCGTCGTGCCGCAGAAGCGAGAGTCGGTGTCACCTGCGCGATTCTTTGGATTCAGCTAAGACTGCAAGAAACGTAGATGATGATATTGATAGTGCCATGGTGCCTCCTAAACATAAGAAAAATACGGAAGATGAAAAAGGCTGTGATGACAACTCGGGCACTATCATCGTGAACGATGCACGGGTGCATCGTTCATATAGGATCGATGCATATAGGAGCTAACCAAAGCCTGCTAAGTATTCCGGCAAAATTACGTACGCTTTTACTTCGATTGCTTGAACGTGACACTCCAGGTTCTTTCTTGAGCGTTTGTGTTTACAGTAAAGGTGTACACCTCTGCACCACAACCGTTGCGTCTCCGTGGACTAAAAACAAAACTCGAACAGACGCTCGTGCTGGCGTGCTCCTCTGCTAACAGATGCGCTTGGTTGATGCGTTTTCACCTCTGACACCGAGGAGGGCATTCTGAGAGGAGGACAGATGAGACGACGAACGTGTTCGCTGTAGACTCGTGCACAACTGCAACGCCACAGCTAAATTTCGACATCTGGGTGGTTAGGGGCGTTAAGCACAGGTCGGCAATAAATGGGGGAGCTCACTCAGGCTCACTCAAGAAATGCATTTTAAGGCGAAAGCATTTAATGGCTAATACTCGCGTCCGTCCGTCCGCGCCCTGGAACGGTACCAGCCGTGGCCTCTCCCCGTCCCACTCTCAACAATCACGTGATGGCACAGCGTCTCGTTGCAGCAGTCGATTCAATCGGATGGCTCCACGCGCACGCGTCTCTCCTGTTGCCCGGCCACAATCCGCCCACTCATGCAAGAAGGGAGACGTGCGCATCGCGTTACATTCTGACCGACCCCGTCTCAATGGGCACAGGCTTTCGCCGAACACACTTCAGACTTCACGGAGTGTCCTTCAAATTTTTTAAGAGCGAAGCTCCATAGGCCCGCACCGCGCCGAAGCTCCCTACCGCATCAGCGCTCGCACCCCTTTCCCACCTGTCTCCCTCTTTCTTCGTTCTGCCCTCTCCCCTCAAACGGGCGAGCGCGCGTTCACGCCACCGAGCGCAGCAGACGCTCTCCGCGCGTGCGGCGCAAAAAAAAAAAAAAAAAAAAGAACACTTCGCGTCAATAAACGACAGTAAAATTCCTACTTGAGATTAGTTAGGGCTGCTCAGAGCGCATGGATAGTCAATGAAACGCCGCGCGCGGCTTTCCGTCGCCGCCATCGAAGCTACCCGCCGCATAACTGCTCGCACCCCTCTCCCACCTGTCTCCCTCTCCCTGCGCTGCGCGCGCCGTTCCCGCCACCGAGCGCAGCAGACGCTCTCCCCAACCGCTCCCCACCCTACTGCCTTCATGAAAGCCAGGAGCGAGATCAGGCGCATAGTTGTTTGCATCCCATTTCTAAGGAGCTTCGCTCATCGGTTGTATTCGCACACGGAACAACTGCTAGTTTTACCCTTAGGGCTCACTTGAACTCACTCACCAAAACTTTCCTCAACCGGACTCACTCGGACTTCTCATTGAAAATTTTCTCAACCGGACTCAAACTCGCCCAAATATTACTCACCCGGACTCACGGCTCGATCTGAGTCTTAGTAAGTCGGCTCCATGGGCGTCGGCAGGGGGGTGCAAAGGGGGCACTTGCCCCCCCTCAAGCTACACGAGCACCCCCCCCCCCCCCCAAAGCCACACCAGTGCCCCCCCCTCTCCCACAATGATGCAGCACGGGTTTTGCACCCCCCCAAGACAAAATCCTGCCGACGCCCATGGTCGACTCATGAGTCCATTAGCGTGTAATTATATTGTTTTTCTACCACGGTGTCAATTGTCTTTAGCACCAATAAATCGCATAACTGGCGCTCTACTTGGCGCCTTTCGATCTCGTAGCTTTAAATACGAGTTATCAGAGGTAATTCAGAAAGGAAATTTTTTAGAGATGACTCCGACGAGATATTTTATCATAAAATACCCGCGTAAGAATTTGCAGGGGGAGGTCAAAGCACCTTCCACCCCTCCCCCCCCCTCCCCCCCCCCCGTCCGGTCTCGACGCCTCTGATCAATAAATGTTCAGCTGACGTATGAACGGCAGTACGTCGAAGTATGTGTGAGTACACGTGAGTATAAACTTGAGCCGATATAAGGCTGATAGTAATGCTGAAGTTGAGTGGATAGGAGGCCATAGGTCGGCAAAAAATGTGGAGCTCACTCACGAAATATATTTTACACTTGGGGCTCAATCGGACTCGGACCTGAACCTGACCGCCATACAGTGGCGTAGCCAAGGGGGGGTGTTGGGGGGGGTTCAAACCCCCCCCGAAATTTTTCAGTTTTGCTGGCGTATATATGCACGCACACATACAAACGCACGCACGAACATACATAAAGTATGGTTGAACCCCCCCGAAAAAAATTTCTGGCTACGCTACTGCCGCCATATGACCGCTGCAGGCTTTCTGTTGCTGCCCTTTCACGGTCAAGCGATCCCGCCGGTGAGCGCGTGACGCCCGGTCGCAAAAATGGCAGTCCGTGACAACTAGCTGTTCTGGGGATGCTCGATCTCGAGGTCAAGGTACGGAGCTGCGGATGGTGGATGCTGGTTGTGGCGCTGCTCTTCTGAAGAACCGGGATATACTGTCTCGCTGGCGGCGCAGTGAATTAAGACCTTGTAACGATCTGGGCCCGTTTTCTTCTTTACATTCGCTTTGCCTGTGGAGGGCGCGGTGGATGCCTTTTTTTTTCTTGTACAATCGAATCGCGGGGAAGTGTCGAACAACTTCTGCTCTTCAGTCAAGAGGATTCGGACAACGGAAAGGTCATGGCAGGTCGGGTGGCTGGAGTCTAAGTGGAGGAAACATTTTGTGCGTGTGTTCCGAAGAGTGGCGTAGCCATGGGGTGGCACACCGGGCACGTGCCCCCCCCCCCCCCCCCCCCGAAATTTTTTTTCGCCATGGCATACAGAGCGAAAAATGACCATTTCAAGGAGGTGCCCCACCCGAAATATAGGTGGTGCCCCTCCCGGAAAAAAATTTCTGGCTCCGCCCCTGCTTCCGAAGACCCTAAAATAGAAAATAGCGGTAAGCATGCGTGACCCCCCCCCCCAAAAAAAAAAAAAAAAAAAAAGGCCGGCTGGTTCGATTTTTTGTGGTCCTGCTGTCGAGTTTTAGTGTCAAAGACCCGTACGGTAGTTCATTTGTACTTCTTTCAAACGTTGATTTGTACGTTCGAAGGCTACGCGTCTTTTTTCGTAGGCGACGCGTGTCAGCATGACAGCCAGCAGGGCGCCGGCCGGAAAAAATTGGGGGGGGGGGGGGGGGAAGGGGGGCTGTAGCCCGGTCAGCCCCCCCCCCCCCCCTCCCCCCCCCCCTGTATACGTTACTGCAGCCCTGCATGCGCACGAGCTACGACAGAGGACAGCGTGCGAGACGGAGGAAGAAAAGCGAGTTTAGGCCAGTTGCTCGTGAGATAGACGGACTCCGCGTTCCCTTTCACGGTTACGCCGACGCAAGCCAACAACGTTTCGACACCGCTCAACAATGGAACGGGCGCCTTAGAGCTGCGTTTTGAAACAAAGAAACACCACCCGGCGCACTCTTTCTTCAGGCTTGGTACCACTAATGCGAAGCTGCATGCCAGGACCGTGCCCAAGAATTTTTTTCGGGGTTGTTTATGTGAATAACGGCTAACTTTGGCAACTGGAGGTTGATGTGGATGCGTGTTAATACTTTAGTATCACCTAGAAAGTTCAAGCATAGAAAATTTTCGGGGGGTGTCAGAACACCCTCATCTCCACCCTAGTAACGGCCCTGGAAGCTGCGATAACTTTTTTCTCGTGCTCAATGTAGAAATTGCCAAATTTCTGTGACATATAGTGATTACGAGTTTTTGCGTACACAGGACGGACAAATTTTGGTTTCGCCTCGCCACAGACAGCCTCGCTGTAAAAAGAACATGCCACAAGCGTACGAGGGCAGTTCAAACAAGTGTCGAAACTGCAGGGAAACACGGAAGCACCTGAGATGAGCGCTCACCAGCCAGCGGCAGCGCCGTCTGCCAATGGCATTAGGAAAATTTCACTGCCTTTTCGCCGCTCCGGACACCAGAAATCGACAGGACCGACGCTGTGGACTCTATTGGCCGATGATTGTCACGTGGCCTACTTTTGTTTTTGTTCGTTCGTTTTGAAGCCAAGATGACGGCTCTCACGAGGCGCGCATGGTGTTTGTTTACGTAGTGCCATCGTGGAAAAGACACGTCCCGGGCGCGCGCACTGTCACCGTGTGCAGGTTTTCCGCGCCAGTCGCCCTTCTTAGTCTAACTCACCAAGGTACCCACCCTACGTTTGTGACTTGCGCTTCAAAGAAGAGCTGCCGGACAGAAAACCTCGTCTCATCAACATGCCTGCCTTTTGCTCTGAGGGCGGCTGTACCACCACCGACGGCCGAGACGATGTAAGTAGTGTGTCACAACCTCCCAAGCGAGAAAAAACGAGCTCCTCAGTGGATTGCTGCTATGAAAAGAAGTAACTGCAAGCCTTCGAGAACCACTGTTTTCTGCTCGAAACATTCTCGTGGCAGTGACTGCTATCAGAGTTTATCGCTAATGCGTGTAATGAGAATTTCTGCTGCTCGTATAAGATCGGGTGTGGTGCCATGTATCCTTGTTCACGAACGGAATGAATGGCAGACCCCGAGAGCAGCTTATATTCTCGAAGAGACGAAAACATAATCATAGTAGAAAACAGCGCGAAACAAGGACGAGAAAGACCAAACAGGACTAGCGCTATAACAATGTGCACACGTTTTCGCCCTATTTTCCAACAGCCATGTTACTTTCGCATATGGTTCAAGCGATGGTGGAAGAATAAGAGGTGTGCGCAGTGATGCCAACCAAAGCCGACGTTTTATCCGTAGACTGGCACTTGAAAATACCTTATATTGCAATAAAGATCCCTAGATTTACTTTTTAATATCGTTATTCCCCTAGTGAAAATTTGTAACTGGGAATCCATCTGGTTTCAACTGGTACCAGTTCAAATGGTTTAAGGAACACATTCCCAGTTGGTAACTGGTACCAGTAGGGAATGCATTCCCAGTTGCCAATGCATTCCCGGTTGGCTACTGGGACCAGTTGCCAATGCATTCCCAGTTGGGAACAGGCCCCATTCCCGTTGGTGCCCAAATAAACACGCACTCTAGCTAGCTCAAATAATCTTGAACGTGCAAATAATCATTCTAGGCACATCAAACACTCCAAAGGATTCCATGTTAAGTGCAGAAGATTACCATGATTTATTAGTATTACAAAAAATATATTACAACGCCCTATAGGCAATTGTTGCTGTATAGCTGACTTGAAACAGGACTGTGGTTGCACATTCAGTGCAAAGCTTTGCTCCACTCGGCGTTTATGTAGTCGATGCATCTGTGCCATTCACACGTGACCAACGGGAGAGCGTTGCTGCAAAATAAGAGGTAACATGTTACATGCATGTCAAGGAAAACATATCAATTGAATAAACATACACAGCAGACCAGCCTTCTAAAAATTCGCACTACGAACAGAATCTGCAGAGATCATGCCCGATCTAATCCGATTTCGTGAAAGTTGCTTACCTGAGTGGCAAAAAAAAAATACTATGGGCAGTAAGGCGAGAGCATCTTTATTTCTACTCGAATTCATGTGCCTACACATGCAACAGGTTCGGAAATATTCACTTGCAGGGCGAATACGGGCCATTTCGCGCTTTCCTTGTCGCGAACAGAGCTACGTACCTTTGCACGAGTATACTTCACAGTTATTTAGGAGGCCGTTCAATATACAAGTATTACACGCCACTCGTTTTCTGCGATGCTCCAAGACAAATGGCAGCAAATTTGCAAGCACTCCGCACAAACCCATATGCAAACATATTACAGAACAGTGCCAAAAGCATTAGTTTACAATGCGACGTTCGATCGTCTCAGCACTAAAAAATTCTGCGCCGCATTATATCTAAACGTCTTCACTAGGGTACTAAAGAACTAGCACTCGAAGCATAAGTGATATAATTACCTCAAACGGCTGCATCATGGACAAGGCAGGCAGCGCAGCATTCCGCACACATTGGATCCATATATCCGTCTTGTCACAGGCGAAAACACTTGTTTGGCGTTCGCCTGAAGTTCAGGGTCTTCCAGAGATGAAACTGTCGAACACTTATTCGATAAAATGTAGTTTACGCACGCCATGACTCCATGTTTCTTTTCAAAAACAGCACAACTCAGCAGCGCGTCCACCGCTCGGTTCGGTAGCTAGCGGCTAACCCTCGCCACATGTGCGGTACGAAACTAGCATCGCTACTTTTTAAATTTTCTGTATTTGTTATCCAGACTATTTCTTGCATAAAATATTGGGGAATTAGAATGAAATAATTCATTCCAATTTATTTTATGTATAGTCTTTATGTTTGATTACTTTACTGATTCAATCAATGGTTGAGCGTATGAAATGCGGAACTAATGTGACGGCTGTTGTGGTAGAGAGGGTGTGTTTGTGTCGGCAGCATGTCGGCAGTCTCAGCTGTTGTAGCTCTCGGCTCTACTCCATATTTCGTCCTCGCACGGAAGTAATCGCTCAGCTGCACACAACACTATCAGCAGGCATGCTCCCAGCGAGACAACAACAATATGAACACTCCGACGTCAATCGGGCCGCGCCGGACGTAAAAGATTGACAACAGCTTTTTAATATTCGTTGAATGTACTGATGTTAAAACAAGCGTACGTCTGAGTGCATTGCGTTGCACACTTGCTCAACGGAATAATCCACGATAATATGATTTAAAAAAAAATACATATCAGGTCAGAAGAGTGTTTATATTATAATATGGGGTTAAAACAACGCGAAGAGGATGACGTCCAAACCAACGTTACTAGACAGCTGGTCTGAACAAGATCATTCATTTGCAAACCACGAGACGCCATTTTCTTAATTTCTCATTGTCATCTGTTTTAATACCAGCCCCTTACAATATTACTGGGCCTGTAATTCGGTACCCTTCTGTGAGTAGGACACTTAAAACTCTTGGATAAAATCCATTCGCTCAAGTACAGCAATCCTACGTCGCATACGTTCTAGTTCAATTTTTTTTCTTCTTTCACTGTGAAGAATCGTAACCAGCACAACTGGTAGCATTTCCAGTTAGGGCGCAACTGGGACCGCTTGCTTCCAATTTAACTGGTTATGGTTTCCAACTGGGACCAGCTGCTTCCAGTTCAACTGGTCATGGGCCCCGTTGGCGGCCAGTTGAGCTGTAACTGGGACCAGCTGCTAACTGGAACCAGTTGAGTTGTAACTGGTACCAGCTGCTAACTGGAACCAGTTGCAACTGGAATCAACTGGGACCAGTTAATTCCCAACTGGGATCAGTTCATCCCAGTTAATACCAGTTGAAACCAGTAGGATTCCCAGTTACACATTTTCACCTGGGTCAGGCTAATTCACCTTCAAGAAAGTGAAGAGATAGTTCGCTCTCTGGCCCAGTTCCTCTGATTCTCATTGGAAGTAAAAATCAACATATTTACAGCCACTGATGGTAGTTTTTCTGCATTTTCTGTGGAGTAACTGCGCATGAATTGCATGCAGATGGCGCCAGTTGCTTCAGAGATGCAGATTTGTTAAGTTCACTTTTCTCACTCCTTGAAGGCATAGACATGATTGTCCTGGTCAATTGCAAATCTGTAGCGCCTTTCTTGTGCTTGCAGCTTGTGAGGTGGCAGTCAACTTCTAATTTTCCACATTTGCAGTTAGCGTTAGTAGTTGATGTACAGGGGCCCTTTTTTACTGGCTGATAACCTTCCTGTGTACTTTCGATCAGCTTCACATCTGGACAAATATTTTTGTCACTATTTTCGCTCTTATGAAAAAAACGGTGCGACGGAAAGACTGGAAACACACGAACACTCTTTTCGTCTCTTTCCGTCATGCCGTTTTCATAATAACGAATCCGTACCAACTCGCCCAACTCCAAGTCCTACTTTCACTTTCTTTCTCTCAAATGCTGGTTCAGAAGTTATTATTTACACATGGTGACATTGTACAATAAAGTCACATGGTGAGGGTGAACTTGGCACGTTTTCATGTGCATTACAAGACGACATTTCTCTTGCACAGAGTAACAATCACTCAGGCCACTCATGATACGTGTGTGCATACCAAACAGTTACGACGATGAAGCTTGAAAAGGTGTCATAGCACTAGCAGACAGGGACGAAGAACACATTGGGACGCTTGTATCTACCTCGTCCGTGTCTGTGAGCGCTGGGACACCTTTTGATGCATTTAACCAACTAGCCAAAAAAGCCACGTTGACAGAGTTCTATCTCCCCCCTGCATCCAGCATATAATGCTGCCTTCACACGGCCCAGCAGAACATCAAGTCTCTCTTAAATGTAAAGCAGCAAATAACTAAAATAATCGTTTTTTATAGTGATGCCAACCCTAGGAATAAATATCTAGGGTTGGCATCACTGGGTGTGCGTAAAGCCCCTGAAACTTCGTAAAGTAACGACACTCTCTTCCTCCGCTCTCGTTTCTCGGTCTCCTCTCCTTCGCACTCTCTTTTCGAATGTGGCGCCACCTGCCTTGCTCCTGCGTAGCAGACGCTCTTTCACAGAGAGAGCGCTTGCTTGCCATGTAGCAAGCCAAGGGCATTTGCGCCAGCTGTCTAACTCATCTTAAAGTTATCTAAACGAGAGTAACGTTCGCCCATGACAACTCTGTGTAGTGCCGCATAGGGTGCAGAGAGCATTCACAATGACTGTCAGTGGAGGCAACAGCTGTGATGGTACGTCGCATGATGTCATGATGACGTCACTATGTTGGGCGATCTGTGACGTCATCATGGCATCATATGGTGTCGTCATGACGTGATGATTTTTTGCATCGCTCGACCCCGAAGCCGCTGATGCGGGACGCCGACGGACAAATTTTGCATTTGATGAGGAATTTAAGGCTTTGGCTTTAATGGAAAATCTGTGACATGGATAGTGAATGCTACTTGCACACAACTTAATGACATCCCATTCCGCTTACAGAAACTGCGTGAGTATTCCAGTAACGCGCAACCAGCTAACGCACAAGTCGGGTGATGGCATACAAGCACTATTTTACAACTTAAGACACGAACCAATGCATCGTAGGCTCGTACAAAAATGAATGTGAGTACCGCAGCCTGCAGTTGTTCACATTCATAAGTAACAATTACGTGATCGATAGACCACGTGTGCAGAATACGGAAATTCAGTTCCGTTATTCAACGCAAGAACTGAAGGAAAATAAACAAAATCATTTGACTCAGCACAAATGTGCCCTTTGCTTCAAAATCATCCCAGTGGTGGGGCACATGTTATACCTGTTATACAATTATGTAGATTCACAGGCAATGTTGTGTGACCAGAGGGCTCACGTAGGTGTTTGACTACTTCTAATTTCGGAGACACTGTTATTTACCGCACTACAAACCACAGACTGAAAGAGCCCCTCAGCTCACTGCCGTTTTTGTGGCGTCCATATATACGCGCTTACATTCGCCTCAGCGTCTTTCATAGCATGAGCAGTCTATCGCCGGAACTTGTAAAGAGGGAAAATTGCACACATAAGCTCTAGAACCTGCTTTATCACTTATCATGGTTCAGCGACACTTTCCTTATATGCATACGGCAAGCCAGCGAGACTCCAATGCACAGCCCCCCGATGTATCGCGCCATCTGTCGCAGAAAGTGCGCAACCACAGCAAATTATTTACCGCGTCTGGAGGCCGTTCATCACCTCTCATTCTTCCACCATGGTTCAATCCTTCAAAAAAAAAAAAAAAAAAAAAAAAAAAAAAAAAAGGAAAAAAAGGTATAAAAGTCTTTCTCGTCTTTGTTGTTTCACACTGTTTTCTATTACGAATATGTACCAACAAGCCCAAGTTCGCACGCGTCTCACGAAAACATAAGGTAAGGTGTCGAATGTTGGAGCTTAAAGGGACACTGACATAGAAGTTCAAACTTGAGATGTGCCCTTCATTCTATTGCTCGGTATGCATGGGTCTTCTTGGCCAAATTTGAATGGTGTCCGCCACCTTGAAGTTATTTTATTTTGAGGTCAAACAGTATACAAAAGCTCAATGGGGTATCAGCACCCTGTGACGTCAACATCACTGTGACGTGTTCAAGTAGCGTTTAAAACATATAAAATCAAAATGATGAATTATCGGAATGCTGAAATTTAAAACACCAAAAACTGAGAAAGCCGAATGTGCAAAAAACTGAAAACTTAAAAGGCCGAAAAATCAAAACATCGAAATAAAGTATCTTGCCAAGATAAAGGTTCTGCCAGCCTTGTATGACATGCAAATGCTTTCACCCTCTTTTCCATCAGCTGTTATCTTCACAAAGCCTTCAAAAAAAATTAAAAAAAAAGTTTATTTCTGCATATTTCATCGCTTAGCAGAGCGATTCTTTGTTTATTGCATTTTAGATAGATAAGTTGTTTACAATTCCTTGTAGAAAAATTAAAACGTCGACATTGTCCCAGTTGCCCAGAGCAGCTGCCAAATGATTTTCGCAGAACCTATGCTTCTTGCTCTGTGAGTGGCAGTGTTGGCCTCTAATCACTCTCTCGACATTGTCTTCGAGTATAGCTTGTTCCCTTTGCCTGGTTTCATGGTTCCCTTTTCATGAGTCGGAAGAGTGTGGCTGGCGTGGATCACATTCTTCGAGATTACCATGTGAGCACCTTCTACAGGAAGGTCGGTAATCACTATGGCGTTGCATTCTACTCGCTTATCGCACCTCCAAAAGTGTCTAGAACCTACTTTCTTGTCAAACATGTAAACATAACTGTCTTTGCAGCTAAGCTTTGCTTTTACCTTCTGGGAGCACACCACACCGCATCATTGTCCATTTCCCTCTGAATCAATGAAAATCAAATAAGTTTCAAGTGGTTTTCGGCAGGGTTCAAGTGGTTTTCGGCATTTCATTTTTTCGGCGTTCCGATGTTCAGCTTTTCTAGAATTCAGCCTCTTAATTTTCGGCGTTTTGGTAGTGACCCGACTTGTTCGGTGTAGCCCATACAGAGTTGCCAGTTCTGCTTATAATAAGCGTATTTCGGCTACTTTATTTTGTTGAGTCGCTTGCATAATTTTCCAGTCGCTTGTTGTCTTTTGTGGGGGCTTATTTGCATTTTTCTGGCAAATGTAGTTATTTTAGCGATATTCATGTTTACCAATAGCGTGTTTGTCTATTACTTTGAGTAGTTTAGTGCTGAAGTCATTGGGGGGGATCAACAAGTAATGTTAATCATGCACTGGCAACGTGCATTGAACCGAATGGAGGCTACCCTAGATACATCGTCAAAAAGTAAATGTGTGCTTTAGTTCATATTTGCATACATTTTCACTGTACAAAATAATTAAAGTGATTTTTTCAGCTTTCCTTCATATTTCAGTGATATTTTTGTTATAATTAAAAATATTTTTCAAGAATGGAAAAATTCATTAAATTTTTGCTTCTTTTAGGCTTATTTTGCAATTATTATTTGCTCGTTAGCGCTGTAGCATCTCGCAACCCTGGGCCCATACCATCCTGAATGATGATGTGTTGGTAGCGATGACGTCGACGATCCGAGTGTTCTTATAGTGGCATCGTGGCGCCGATGCATGGAAATGCTCCGGCTCCTAGAGGCTCTCCCCACTCCTCATGCCTAATCACCTGATCTTCGTGGCGCGATTTCGAATGGTTTGTCATGTGTTCGTCGCTCTGCATGTTGGGCAACCACTGTGCGCTGTAGTCATGTTCTACGGATACAGTATAGTGGCTAAAAATGTTTACCAAATGTCCTGAGTGCGCTGGCCCGGCGGGAAGCATTCGCGATACAGCCGACAGATGGCATAGCAGCGTTAGCAGCCCATAGGGTGCCTTGATGCGCGCGCATGCATCGAGGTGCATTAGAATCCCGCAGGTGAGCTCGTTTGTGCATGGGAGGGCATGGGTGTCTGCTCTTTTCAGTGAAAGCAAGCTTTATGGCTACGGTATGAGCCGATTGCATTCGCCAAATTTTGGGCTATTGTATTGTGAAAATTGGGAAAAAAACGTGTGGGACTTTAGAGGTAGCTTAACTTTTGCAAGTTGCATGCTGGCGCCGTGTACTGAACATGATAACAACAAATGCCAATATATATTGCGCCTCAGCAGTTCTTTTATTCTTACTGGCACTGTAACATTTTCACATGTTCTCTCGTTTTGAAGCCGCATAAGTTTTTATTGTGCAATTTTGTGAAAAAGTATAGTCTATATAACTGGTGAGTGCATACTACTTCATACTGTCTCCATCAAGCGTTCACCTATATTTAGTGCAGCTGAATTGTTCTGGTTCACAGCGAAACATAACAAGCTTCAAGAAACTATGGTATAGTAATTTGTTCGATCTGATTTATATTATGCAAACCCAACTTAAGTAAGCGCTAAAAGCAGAAAAAGCTGCGGTGATCGTAGCATGTTCAAAAAGCCAGGCTTATCCAAAAATTTCACATCTGCAAAAAATTAACTCACAATAACTGAGCGAAATATGCAGTCATTCATAAGTGAGCTCCCAAAACCAAATGAGGAGTGATGGAGAGGTATACATACAGATAGTATAGTTTGATCATGAAAATATTTGTATGTATTTGTATTTAAATATGTTATGAGAATTCAGATTTATGAAACGGTGTCGCTGAATAACACGAAATTGCTGAGAACATAAGAAGGCAAATGCTGCCTCTATACTGAAATTTTATTCAAATGCACAGATTCGAATGTTCTGCTCATGCATTTGAATAAAATTTCAGTTGAGAGTCAGCGTGATCCATTTTGCAGTGCCGTTTCATGAATATGAATACACACCAACTCAGCCAATCATCAGTCCTTTCATCATGTAATTACAATATTGTAGTATTAGTTCCTGGCATTCGTTACGTATTAGCCTTCCTTTTTGTGAGGGTTGTGTCCATAAGGTGCGTGTGCTCAAATTGAAGTATGGCTAATCCTGCTTTCATGTTCTCGATGATAGCATGTTTTCCATTCACCAGGCAGATTTATATGAGACGCAGTTTAAATCTTTTCCTTCAAATTCATTTTTGAGGGTCAGTGGTAAACGCATTAGGTTGAAGGTTGTTCACAATTTTCCAGACGTTTAGCAGTTCACACTCATCCGCCTTTTGAGTGACCCTGATTCTTGCTTGGGAATGTTGTAAAAATGCTTCTTAACTTCTATATCTGCTTGTTAATCTCATGTTGTTTAATTGAGTGGCTGGGTTCGAAGGCAGTGGCATTTTGTTAGGTGAGTAGTGTCGCTTGAACATATTGACTTAATATGCTCCCAATTCTTTTTGTTGTAGTGTAAATGTTAGCAGAGAAGGCATATTTTAGCTATGAGACTTGATGCTTTATCTGGATATACATTGTTATAGCTGTTTTATGTTTGAAAATGATGAAGTTGTAAGTTTGGTATTTATGAAAAATGATCGAGGCCTTGTTCTGCATTTTTCCCGTGTACGCACACTCATGTATTGTTACACTCATTTAATTTAAGTCTGCCATTTAAGTTATGTGTGCAGCAAATGTTTCAGTAATTTCATGGACAGCTAATTCTGTGATCACAATTCCATTCTGCTAGCTGTACCTTTTCGGGGAAATTGCATATTTTCAACGATAGCACAGGTAGTGGTGGCTGCAGCATTTACTGTGGGCAAATGATTGCTGCCATGCACAGTATTAAGAACGTGCCAGTTAACATGGATAAAAAAAACCGCCAGGCCTGCGCAGAATGCGCAGCACAGTCGCAGCGAAAGCTGGAAGAGCGGCCTTTCTACAGCCTCTTTTTAAACACTCTTGGGGCAACTACTACAAGCACACTTGCGGGGTGGGGTCCCCTCTATGCCATAAATTGATTCGAGTTCAGCATAGTTGAAAACAGTCGACCCTTGCACTGCTCAACTGGCATATAATGACTAGAGGCCGGATTTTTAGACAGTAAAAAAGCACGTTTTAGGCCCCAATAATAGGCAGGCAAAACACTGTTTTAGGCGTCCAGAATCGTAAATAAGGCACAATAAATTTTTACATCAATTCAAACAACTTCCAGCAAAGACGAGCGCGACCTGTATCTACGACAGAAAAGCAAACAAAAAAGTTATTATGATGACACAAAGGCGCCAACGGTTGGACATAACACTCATCATTTTTCCCTCACGGTTCACAAAACATGGTCTCTCCTTTTATTGTCTAGCATGACGAGTCAAGTGCACACTGTCGAATCAACACACTCCTGGGTCTCTTTATTTTCGGCGTGGCTGAGAAGGTCAACACAAGAGCAGATAGCCAGACCGCTAAAAGAACAGAAGGGAGGGATTACTCGTACTGGCGTGCTCTAATCGCGTAGGGTCAATTTCCCCCCTGTCGGCGAACACTTTAAAGGGCGCCTCACCAGGATTGAGCATTTCGAGCTGACAAGTGTAATGCACGCACTAAGCGCTCGCGACAGGTCTGCCAAGATGTGCAACGCAACGTGCGGCGGAAAGGCGTGAAATTTCAAACTGAACGCCGCTTGCTCTTCTCGCGGGCGCGCACCGCAAGATGGAGGTGGTGACGTATAACAATGAATGGTCCTGCGTAGTTATTTGTACTTCTACATTTCTCCTTAAGTAGACGTTGGTGCTCTGACATCGCCTCGCAGTAGAACTTGATACTGCGACAATTATTCGAGAGCGACATGTGTAATTTGTGTGATCTGTTACTTGAATAGATCAATGAATGCTAAAAGAAGTAATAAAACACACAAAAGGAATATGTGCGCGTTTTTATTTTTATCTTTTACTTCGAATAGCAGCGACATGCAAGACTAAGCTGCCTCCATTTCGCATGAGTTCGTGTCTCGCCGTTCACGTGTCGTGCCGGCGCCAGCCGTGACAATGCTTGGCGTGGTTTTGGTGCATCCCCCCCCCAGTTCCAGCGGTGCGACACGGTGTATCGCGGTAAGGATACATGGTCCGTGCCAGCCTTTCCACATCCATGCCACATGAAACATGATCCATGATCATGTTTCATGATCCATGCCACATGAAACAGGCATTAAACTACAGAGTACGCCGAAACGACACAACACCGATCGCGTACACGAGCTGGCTCGGGCATGTCATGAACATGTGACCTTGCATGCGCATGACGTGTTGATGGGTCTGCGTCATGTGATCCTCCGGCGCCGATACCGAAGAGGGCAGGAAGAGATGTGGCTTTCGAGGGCTGCAAGGGGCGAGTGGCAAGTGTTCCAGGGTCGCCTCGTCGCATCATGGTTTCGCGGCTCGTAATGAACCGATTTGAAAAAAGATCATGTGGTACAACGCTCTTCGTTGGGCAAGCAACGACTTCCAGTGTCTAGCTACAATTTCTTCTGCGACCTGTTGAGGGGCATTTTAAG
This sequence comes from Rhipicephalus appendiculatus, assembly GCA_030522465.1. Taxonomy (NCBI): domain Eukaryota; kingdom Metazoa; phylum Arthropoda; class Arachnida; order Ixodida; family Ixodidae; genus Rhipicephalus; species Rhipicephalus appendiculatus. Next base: position 74,629 of record JALIZH010008335.1, on the reverse strand, counting down.
AAGTAAACTACAAACAAAACTAAAGCCGCGTGAACATCACTTTTTTTTTCGTTTGATCTACACCCTCCTTTCCCTTGAAGGCACCCTACGGTTTCGCATTCGTTCTTCACCTTCCCACGGCTACACAGAGGATGGACCTCCTCTTGCATGCCCACTGCCACATCCAGGTCTTCAAGGAGGTTCTTCAATTCCTTGTGGACACTGGACTTGACCACCGGCAGTAGAAGCCGCCCGCCGCCTCCTCGGCAATGAACGCCATTCTCCTCCTTTTTCTCACTCCACTTTCCATCTTTATTTCCCACTCTCCATTCCTCTGCAGACGCTGAGACGTGCGCCCAACTAGGGTTGCAGAAATATCGTCTTTTCGTCTCCTCATCCCTGTCCTTTTCATCCTCCTCCGCGCCATGTCAGTGCGGTGGCGTATGGTGACCGGCACGCCCCGTTTCACTGCTGTTAGGGGTTGTTTTCCGGAAGTTTGTTGAACTAGAGGGCTATGTTAAGCCTCATAGAGTTCCAAAATGTCAGTGTTGCCCGGTAACGTGAATAAAGGTCTCAAACTTCACTCTAAAGCGATATTTTAGGTTAAACAGTGTTCATATAGGCACCGATTTTGAAAATAGGCATTTATAGGCACTTCGAGGCATCTAGGCACAAACGCCAAAAATATGGCATTTATAGGCACTATAAAAACACTATAAAAACTCTTCTTAGCCTCTAATTCATGCTCATATATCAAAGTGATACGATAGGAACGCAAGAAACAAAATAGGCATTTGCCTAAAATCCGGTCTCTAATAATGACATTGAAGGGTGACATATATGCGCAGAGCGTTGACATGGCAGCTACATCGGAAGGTATCGGAGACCGCAGAAGTTCAATGGCGTCAGAGTGCCTCCTGTCTGATCTGTAGACAATGTGAATGTCATATTCTTGTAAGCGAAGCACCAATCGGTCGAGGTGACTTGACGGATCTTTCAACGAAGAAAGCCAGCATAGGGCGTGACGGTCGGTAAGAATGTTGAAAGTACGACCATATAGGTATGGATGAAATTTGTTAAGAGCCGAAATGATGGCCAAGCACTCTTTTTCTGTCACATAAAAGTTTGCTTCTGCCTTCTTCAAAGTGGTACTGGCATACGTGATGACGTACTCGTCGTAGCCATCTTGCTGTTGAGTGAGGACTGCACCAAGTCCGATGCTGCTAGTGTCCGTATGGATCTTTGTAGGCGCTGTGGGATCATAATGTCGAAGGATAGGTGGTGAAGTAGGTGACGTCGTTGCTTGAAGGCTTCATCAGACGAGTTTGACCAAGTGGTGATGCCGTTGGTAGCGGTAAGCAAATCTTTCAGTGGTGCTATGGTGGTTGCAAAGTTACGTAGAAAATGCCGGAAATAAGGGCAGAGGGGCCTACAAAGCTGTGGAGCGCCTTAAGAGTAGTGGGCTTGGGAACCTTGGCGACAGTGTGAACCTCGACTCGGTCAGGAAGCACACCGTCCTTCGATATAGTGTGTCCCAATATTGTAAACCTGCGGGCAGTGAAACTGCTCTTTTTGGTGTTGAGCTGGAGGCCGGCAGAGCTGAGGCAGGTCGGTATCTCATGCAAATGAATGAGATGCGAAAGAGGCGTTACGGTAAGTTCATATGAGCCGTCAGACATTACAAAAGCTGTCATGTCGTAGTCAGCTTCAGCCATTGGCACTTGCCAACAGCCAGAACAAAAATCTGAAGATGAAAAGTACTTCACGCCTTGCAAGCAGTTGAGTGCTTCATCTATGCAAGGCAGCAGATAGACGTTTTTACGAGTGACCTTATTTGCTAACGGTAATCCACACAGAAGCCTATTGACCCGTCATTCTTGCATTCAAATGCCACAGAGGACGCCCAAGGATTGTAGGAAAGGGGGAAGAATGCCACCCTGCAGCATTTAATCAAACTTGCTTGTTAATCCCCTGCCGCTCGGCTGCGCAACACACAGCATAGTTGCTGGGGAAATTGAGAACCACTGTGGACGCCGTGACTGACGTTTGCCTTATGCCCCAAGCGCGGTTGGTCGCAACCATATGATGAGTGAAAATTTTGCAGAAGCTCAAGGACTCGGCACCTCCACCAGATGTCATGTCAAGATTTATTGCAAAACACCGACGGCTTAAGGAGTCAAGGGAGCATCCAGTCAAGCACAAAAGCAGATCATGTGCATTGCAGTAGATGCCCGAGCATTTGTTCTTCCTCCTCTTCACTGCAATTCTTACAATACTTTCCAGCTCTGCAGAAGCTGATTTACAGCATTCCAAGTTTTTTTTTTCAATTTTAGTGAAAAAGGATTCACATAAACATTTTTCAGTATCCGATATTATTCTATCATGGGTCCTAAATCAAGCTGCATAATTAAGTATATAATAGATTTTACTTGCCTGAGCAACATTGATGGCAATTGCAAAAGGACAAAGCTGAGAACAGCATGAAAAAAATGTAAGAACAGGCGATTATGCAATAGTGTAAGTACTTTCACTATATCCTTTTGAACACGTTTGAGAAGTATTCAGTTTAATAATTGCCATAAGTACCCGTTTTGTTATGTATGTCAGTTTCTCATCTTTTCATATACTGTTGCAGATTCATGGAGCGCTGCTGTCTGGAGGCAGCAGTATCGGGCACACGCCAGGACCATGTCATTGTAGCAAAACAGACAATGTAAGAGGTGTTTCTTTTCTTTTGTTGGCAGTTATCTTAGGCGTTATCACTCGCAACAACACAAGCTGATTTATTTCAGGATGCCATCACGGTGGAGCCATTACATCAGCCAGCACGTGAGCCCGGCCATGTCACAGATAAATCTGTTCAAGTGCGGCTACTAACCTACCGCAAAACATCACAAGCAAATGTTAAGAAAATTCTGTCAACAAGTGCTACTCAAACAGAGCCTCAAGCCATTTCTTCAGGTAAGTCTCAGCATTTGCTGTTAGATAAAAAAAAGTGGCTGTTTTTTTGCAAAAGCAAAGGAGTGAATGCTATACGAGCATATCGGAATCTTATGCCAAATTAGGCTAGCAGCTCTCCTTTAGGATTCGATCTGCCTTCATTCTACAAAGCGCTGGGGTAAGGGGTTGTTGTTAACGCGTCTTCATCCACATTTATCCCCTTGGAGGCCTGCGGTGAATGATCGAGAGAGAGATGGGAGAAAAAAAAACAATCGAGGGGGGGACCTAGTAAAATGGGGAGGAACAATAACTAACCCATTAGTGCCCAGCGTACTTTACAAAGAACACTTCATTTTGCGTGAACAGAAAATACACAATCCAGTATTCTGATTTTGCTGATTATCATTTCTGAAGCCAGAGGTTGCAGTAAGGTACTCCTAATCTCACATATTGACTTGGGTCTATTTTTTCCATGCTACAAGTTGTTAAAACTTTCCAAAAATGAGCGCATGTCGAATGCACGTGTCGCGTACTACATTTTCTAAATTAATTTGAAGTTTTGCACTTTATATATTGAAAGAAACGAAATGATAGTGCTTCAGGAGGAACAGTGTAGTCGCTGCAAAGCGCAAGAATCAGCTAAAGTGCATAGTTTTGCTCTGAAGAGTAATCAAATGTTGGGGTACTTTTTGTAGTACACTGGGCCTTTGTGGGTGCTTACATGAGCATTTTGTTGTAGATTGCCTGAGAGATCGAACCAAGTATTTGCTTCGGACGAATGCTGTTTTGACGGTTGTATGAGGCTCGCGAGGCTGCAACTCGGTGGGGATATATGAGAGCCTGTTTGTGTTGTCATTGTGGCTCCGACTAACTTGGAAACTCGTAAGGAGGAGGGGGATGACGACGGTATATCCCATTCCGACCCAGCGACCCGTATACTGTACATAACTAAAAAAGCAGTGCAGAAAAGCAAGCAGAGCCATAATCTGAACCGAAACCACTTTGGCAGCTTCTATAAGAGTCCAGCAACATGTCTTTAAATGTAGTTCCTCCTTCAGCCCCATTTTCTGATGGGGGGCGCCTCAGAGTAGTGGCGTCATCCACGCGGAAACGCGCGCGCAATGTGGTCAAGTATACAAAATTATTTTAGGAGCTCTCTTCGAGCAATTCAAATAATTTAAATCGTGCGTGCTGTCCTATGTCTGCTTGATACATTGTTGCAAAAAGGTAGCGTTTGTAATCAGACGTTTGCTGGCAATGTGAGAACGTACTTATGTCCAGTATACTGGACACCAGGATGCGATTGGCGCACATCGTCTTAAACATGGAGCGGAAAAAAGAAAAAAAGAGGCAGTGTCACATGACAATCTTGAAGCCCAGCCATAGAAAATGAAACTGGGGCATGCTGGGAATTTAACAAGAGCATAGAGCACGAAGGAGGGAGCGTCGTCTGGTGAGGTTGACTTCACGCTAGGCGCGCTCCCTCCTAGGTTTTTTCCCCCTTCGTGGTGCTGAACGCTATGTGTGACAGCTAACCATGAGAAACTTTTTCTTGGGTCAAAACGAACCGTTTTTGTGTTTTAGAAGATTGACCTTCTCACAGGGCCAAAAGCAACACTCTTTCAAGGAAGATAGCAGAATGTGTGTACCCATATGTGCAACAAATTAATCCTAGTGTCCAGTATACTGGACATGGTTCTCTTGAGAAAACCATTGTACTTACAGTCTCCTTAATTTTTTTTGCATGCTTTTCAATGGCCTCTTAGCTGGAAAAGAACATTAAAAAATTTTGTTCTACGCTAGAAAAAATTCGGGTCAGAAAGGGATATACGAATAGATGCCCTCTGCCAGCGATAAAGAAGATAAAACGAAAAACTCGCAAAATGCTGCTTCTGTTTTGACCCAAGGAATGAGTATTTTTTTCGTAAAGGGCTAAGACAATAGCATAGTTGCTATGGCAACGAACTACTACATAGTTGAGCCATTATGCGGAGGGAACAGATGGTGATCTACTCGAAAGAAAAACGTAGTGCCATTGCCAAACCTTGTCAGCAGCTACTGCAATGGCATGGGAGGGATTCACCTCCACGATCAAACTGCATATAACTACAGAATTTTCGTCCATTGGAGAAAGTGGTGTCAGGCCCTATTTATAGAAATGATCAACATTGCTGCATTCAACGCATAGAGGATCTGCTAACCTAGTCGAGGTTAGCATACCCACTATGCGTTGACTGCTGCCATTCACCCGCATAATATCAAGACACTACCTGCGCCTTGTTGTACCCAACAGAACTATCAAGTAGTCGCCATCGCCCGTTGTGCCTGTTATTATCATCTCTTCGTACGGATATTTGCACAAGAAGCTTGAAAGATGGTTGAAGTGTACTGTCTCTCGTAAAAGAAAGAAATGGTGCTGTTTAAAGTGTGGCGTTACACTTTGCAAGAAGCGTCGGTGCTTCGACAAGTTTTATATGCCAAGATAACTTTGGTATTAGTTTGGCAAGGGCCTAGCGTGTTTGCTATTCCTGTACTGAGCCAGCTTGGCCATTGCCATGGCAAGAGTCCAGCGTACTTGCTAAAGTACAGTATCATAACTTCTGAAGAATTAAATGTAACCCTATGAAAATTTGCAGCTGTTGTTGTCTACTGTAGTTTGATAAATATGCAAACTTTCATTGAAATTCAACAAATAGTTCATGCATGGGCTTCAATGGGTTAATGTGCATTTTGTGAGCTGCTGCTTTGGGTGTCACGCCGTAGATGAAGCTTTATGCCAGTGGCTGAAGCCGCGGGGCCGTTTAAGTATTCGTGCAGTGACCGCCATAGCTCGTTGGTGGCCGCAGCGATGCTGTGCCCGTGTAGTATACCATCCTGGAAAGAAGACATTTTGCCATTCAGAGGGATTGACGCCATGGCATGTTGTCTGGGTCCGAGTTGAGTGGGCAGTCCCAGGTGAGGTGCTTGAGGTCTGCCTGAGTGTTGCAAGGGCTGCAGACGCCAACGTATGGGGCTTGTAGGCAATGAGCGTCAGGCTTTAAAGGTCAACTCCAGCGATTTTTTGACCATGTCAAAGTAATGGTGCTTTTATGTTCCTGAGACGCTTCTGTCATGGGCCTGATAGCAGAAATACTCGGCAAAGTTAACGATAATTTTAAATAAGCAAACAAGCATAACACCGAAACCGAAACTCAACTGAGCAGTACTGTCTTTGTGTGACGTAGACGTTGGCAAAAACCATACAAAAACCGGAAACTGTGCAAGGCATGCCGGTCCCGCCAGCGTGGAATATGAAAGCTGCGAAAGCGGTGAAGAGCAGACGCTCGGGGGAAAGGTGACCCCATCGCAACAGCCGCACCATGTCTGTGACTGACCGTGCTATGTGCACAAGCTGCTCGGAGCTGTCGGAAATTGACAGCTGAGATTCGGACGCATGTGGATGCCAAGTAAAATCGCCATTCCTCTTCGATGAAGTAGGACACACCTGCTTAGTTATCTGCTTGCGCATTCCACCGTCAGATGGCGCCACCTGTCCAGGCTGCTCAAGTTTGTGTGGCCGCAAACGGTAAAATGCTATCGCTGAAAAGTTTGCGGACTAACTAAAGCTTCCTAATATGGCTATAGGAAGAGTGCATAAGTTTGCCTATAGCAGTGTTTAAAATCGCACTGGCAGGGCTGAAGGAATTTAATACTATAAGCCAACTACGAGCCACCTTTCGCACAACGTACTAAGCCCAGTCACAGTGCGCCCTGTATAGGTTATAGAAAGTGTTTTCGTACGGAAATGTGCACTCTTAGTACACTACTGTAATGTTCACGCATGGACCCTCTCAGCCGGTAAGGTATTACCACAGTTTCCGCGAAGTAAGCCGACACTGCTAGCTAAAACACTCTAATATCGAGACGAAGGGTAATCGTTAGCTCCGAGTGTTTCGTGAATGTTCAGGTAATTATACGGGGAATTGTCTGCAACCACAACGCAACACCACTTGCGACCCATCGCACGCAAGCCCGCAATGAACTGAAATTCGTGCGCCGAACCAACGAAGTGTTGGCTAAACAACACACGCGATCATTGCATTGTGAACAGCAGATGATGTAGGGGCACCTTGGTTACGTCACTTCCGTCACTTTGACATAAATGTTGTCACACACACAATGTTGCTAATAATTGTGGGAAGCCCATTGGGAGAGTCGGGGCGATCTGTTAAATTAATTTGTGACAAATCTGTGTATCTCTCCAGCCTGTAATTGGGGACAAATGATGGAAACGTGCAAAGGAACGTACCCAGCAAATTTTATTGAGATATAGTGACCTAGGAAAATTGCCAGAGTTGGCCTTTAAGGAAGTGGGGCTCAGGGGGGCCCTGCCCCCCTCCATATTTAAGGAGGGGCTCACCCCCCCCAGCCCCCCCTTATCCTTGGCAGGCCAACTATAGGAGGTATTCACACAACGTCATCCGCAAAGGGCGTCAGCTCAGCAGTCGCCATAGCCGTTGTCGAGCATGAAGTTGACATCGTAGAACTACAACCAAGGTGCTTTGCCACGCGTGTTGTTTTGATATCCTTTCTTATGACATCAGACTGTGGTATGCCGAATTGCTCATATACTATGACGATGTTGTGGAGATGTAGGTAGGTGCCTTGATGCGCGATTTGGTGGGGGGGGGGGAGGGGGGGGTGCTTGCATCGGGGCACACTATAGTCGGTTACAACTTTAGAAGTCTGGCGTCTCCCATAACCACATCGTGGTTTCGGGACATTGACCCCATCAATTAATTAACTTTAGAAGTCCGCGGCATTTCGTTCAGCAAAGGCGGAAGAATATGAGCCCGCACCAGTGAGCGCTCGTTCTGGACGGACTTCACGGACTAAACAGTCAGCGACTCCACCCACGAAGAAGATAGCCACCTATGCTTTGAACTGCGATGTTTCCTGTCAGCTTTAGGCACCTGACCCTCGTTTGAGTGAATTATGAAACTCATTATGATGTTCTAGCATGTACAAAAACTAATGCAAACTTACATTACATCATGCGTCCCGTGTGTGTTTGGAGCAGTGACGAGTGGTTGCAGCAAGCATCAGCGGTGTTGTGCCTGAAAACTGGATTCTGCTGCGAGACACCACGGCAAACAAATGTCGTGGGTGTTTACTGCATGGCGCATTGTTTTGCTCCACAACAGTGATATTACACTGAAAGACTATGTTACGACGATGAAAGCTTGTCAAAGAACTCTATGTACGCGAGCGGTGGGTGCGTTCGTGTACTCTGTCAGTGTGGTTCTCATCATGATTATGCAAAGAGGGCTTGCAGTGAGCATTGGTGGCACAGCACTGCATGCGAAAGCAGGATCTCATTGCGAGACACCGTTACAAAGCAATATGTCCTGCGTGCTTCTTCTTTGGTGTTTCGTTTTGCCCCAAAGTGAAATTACGATGAGGGATGCTTGACAAAGTACAATACCTGCGCGAGCAGCGAGTGTGATCATGTACTGGTTCATGTGTTCTTAGTCGGATGTACTGAAGTGGAAGAAAATCACTCCCAGATGAGCAAAGCCTACGAGGATGAAACAACGTGTCTAAACAGAAAATATTTCTGAAAATGGCCTCCAATGCAAAAACTCGCAAGGTCCTTTATGCTATTGCCTAAGACGACTGAAAGCCAAGAGCAGTCTTCTTTTTCTTCAGTCGATGTATTGATCCTCCCCCATCCCCATCCAAAAGCTTTCTGCACCAAACGTAGTTTTGCACTTCCTTCAGGATTGGAGGCAATGCACGCTTGCTACTCCTCACCTAGTTGAGGTGCAAAAGGCTTGCGCCAACCGATCACAGAGGCAGTGCAAAGCGACTGTGTTATGTGATGACATCATAATGACGTCATGTGGTGTCGTGGTCACGGCAACATAATTTTTTTGCATCCCTCGTGTTGACGCTGCTGACGGTCAATTTTTGCGTTTGATGAGGCATCGAAAGCTTTTGCCTTAAAATTTGCAGCTAGCAGTTCAGCGCATGAACGAACGTTGACGGCAGTGGTTCAGATAGCGGAGAGTCTAGAAGTGACGTCTAATTGCTGTGTCTTCTTGCTGTCCACTAAAGCTAAAAATCAGTACACAATTCTCATTGAATAAGTAATGGTTAGATGTTAGTCACAGTGCTTTTTCCTCAATCTCAGTCCTTATGTAAAATAGTACATAATTATGACCATTAAACTGACATATTTATGAGGGAGCTTGGCGTGTTTGTGTATATTCCTAGTGTTTATATTTCAGATTTCCTTAGTTTTCACTCCTCATATTTGTGTGCATGTGTGGGAATATGTGTGTGCTTTTTGTGCATGTTTGTGCTTATTTTTCTTTTGATCTCCTTGCTTTATATTTGTGTTTGTTTTTGTAAGCTTTCTGTCAGCTAAATTTTTTTTTTGTTCACATTTTCATTGACCTGTCTCATTCAAAGCACCAAGTCCTCAGAGTAGTACTGCTGATATCTCGTTAAGACCTTTTGCTCTCATCTGCCTCGTGTTTGCAGTATGAATTTTTCCAGTTTGTGTGAGCAGCACGTTTTGAGCAAAATATTTTAATAAGCAAAAGTATAGCTTAGCTTCTGGCAAATGTGAAGTCACTGCATGCATATTTGAAGGACCCAGGGCCTTTTTCCAACTTTTCTGCTTAATACTGAGATAATTTAGAATGTCACAAATGTTGTTTACATATAGTATATATTCTTCCATGGCAGAAGAATGCAGGAGCTTCGACATGTGTGAGCTCTGCATTCTGCCAGAGCATGTGCAGCAGATGTGCTGAACACCTGGGCTGCCAGGGGCGCTCACTGGCTGGGTTTTCCAATTAATGTGTGGCCATCTCAGTTTATTGGCGACATGCAAGCCCTCTTTGTATTGAACTTCGTGAAGCTCGTCAATGCGTTGCCACATTATTGTGTTTCCTACAGTACTTAAAAGCACCTTCTTGTCACGTAATGTATTTCTGACACGCTTTAATATATGGCATGTGTCAGGTGGCACAAAGATGGGCTCCCTTGTGTCTGGATGTGGAAAAAATGTTGTCATCTCAGGTGGCTCCACTTTGCAGCCAAGGATGTGCAGCTTGAAAAGGTTTGCCGCACCTCCATCACAGGTCAAGCTGACGATATGTGCGCCTTTGGCATTTACCATATGAACCGCTTGCAATACTATATTGGCACGTTGCTCCCCACTAATCACATCAACCAGAAAATATGCTATGGGCAGCTTCCACCAGCCATTAACTGCAACCAACATGATCACGAAGGCATCTTTTGCAATTGGCAGGCTGTCATCGTTAGTGTCTTTCCTATGTTAACATAATCATGAAACTTCTTCCTGTCCCATTCAGCATGCCTTAGGATGGCCTTATTATCAACTACCAATGAACAAAGTGTAGGTAACTAGCCTGTGCATTTTCCTGCACTTTAAGGCGTAACACTGATAGTGCCTCCTCAAGAAACCCATCGGCCCCATCAGCATGCTGGTAACTTTTTGTCAATGTCTTAGGGTGCAGTAGGCAAGTGTCAAACACCTTTCAGACATAGTTGTATACCCGTGGTGAATAGAAATGCAAGGTTAGAGCAGATGCTCTGACCTCAGGGGAATAGACTTTTTGGACTAATGTTCCTGACATTTGAGCCAGCTGGTGTTTCAACAAGTCCTCTCTGCAGCCGGTGGCCGCTAAGATTTTTCTGTGTTTTTATGTTTTCATCACAAAGAATGTGGTTCCTTGAAATGAAGCTAGCCACCTTGCGCTGCAGACGTTGTTTAGAGTGTCGCAAATGTTTAATCCTCTTCTTGCTTCCACTTGTAATCTTGGTGTGCCTGCGCGCCTCTTGGCATAGAAACGCTTTCTCTGGAGTGTCCTTTAGTGAACACTGCGAAGTGCAGTGGCAGCAGATGAATGTGTTTTAAAGTCACACTAACATTTCATCACTGACTGGTGTCGATGCAGTGTCAACACAATGTTATTAAACTGCAATACCATTCCTTGTGAGTATGCTATGTGTCCAAAAAATTACTGTGCAGTGAAGCTGGTGGGCTTAAACTTCCATGTCTTACTTAAAGCACTGTGGTGATTACTACAGGAGATGGTGAAAATGCACCCCACTACTTTAGCGGTTGCATACAGCTCAAGCAGTATGTTACCATACTAGGTACAGGTTGTTTTGGAACTCATGTGAAACTGCTGTGGCATTCACAAGTGTCATATTGTTTATCATTTTCTCATAGACAGATACTTTTGGATGCCTAATGACTTTTGGATGCCTTTTGTGCTGCCAGTTCTCTTTCTTGGTCACATACCGTATATAATAATATTAATTAAATGATACTATGACCGAGGCAGCGTTGTGGTCACGATGATTCTGCTATGCTCCTGGTCACACATTGCCCTTGCGGCTTCTGGGTGAAGCTTTCTAGATGTGTGAGGACGTTTGCTCAGGATCTTCAGTGACAGGGCAGCTGGCACTTGACACCTGTGAATAGAAAAGAGGAATTATGTGTCAGTTAGACGCAGCTTCCATTTGCCCTGTCATGGAAGGGAAGAAGGTAAGTGTCACTGTAATTTGTATGAACAGTCTGCATGGAGGTCTTAATATCAGAATAGGCTATAATTTTAATGAAACATTTAAATACCAATATTGTTTTCTGAGTAACACATTGTGAAGCCTACACAAACATAATTATTTTGCTGACATTCAAGCATTGAGGCTTCTATGACAATTCAGCTGCATATCAATAATACTCACAGTAGTGGAAAAAAAACGTATTTTTCTTCTCTCCTCCTGCAAAAGGACCTTCAGCATCCTCCTGTTTATGTGACACAGTCTGTTCAATTTCGACATGCAATGGCTCTACGAGCTGTCTTGGTGAGATCTGTCCATTTACAGCAGTTGCACTTGTGATACTTACATTGGGAACATGCATCACTGGCTCCTTCCGAATTCTGTTGTTGCATGTGTGAGCAGTCAATTAAGCTATGGCAAGAGTTTTCTGAGTGCTCTAACCAGAAGTTCAAGGCTATTCGCCTCGTGTGCGACCGATGGCGGCGCTGCGAACCGCGCCTGTATGACGTCAAAGCGGGGATTCGCGCGCTTTCGTCTGCTAAGTAGGCCCGGCACCGTGTAGAAACCACAGTTGTGATAAAACTCAACGAAGAAGCAGTTGGTTATCTTGTGTATGGTGGCTACCGACGCCGTTCGAACAACCGTGGGTCTCCGCTTTTGACGTTCATTTTAGAAGCAAAGCTCTTTGTTTGTCAGAACTGCGGCCGCTTGTCTCCGCGGCGAGTCTGCGCAATGGTGAAGTACTGTTTTGAGCCTCAGTGTACTTCGTCCGCTCGTGAAAAGGGCGTTTGCTTTCACAACTATCCTAAGGACCCGAAGCTAAACAAAAAGTGAATAGTCAATCCCAGATTGTCAATCTCAGAATGGGAAAGCGCCCCACGCCTTCATCGACCGTGTGCAGCAAGCACTTCGCTGACAGTGACTTCAGCTACCCACCGTACGCGCCACTCTTTATTGCACGCAGGCTATAAGCATAGGCGACTTACACTAGGTGCGGTGCCATTCCAAAACCTGCCGTGAAGGCCTCTAGACAAGGATCCGACGACGCGGCCTCCGAATCGCCTCGCAGATAACCGCGCCTCGCGAGCGTAGCTGAGCAGCGTAGGATGTCTGAGACAACGGCTGCATTTGGATCGTGTGCGCACTGTACATACGTATTTTACTCATGAAGACAAGCGCGCGCCTAGCGGACTGCTTATCATAAATTCATAAGCGAAACCTGCTACCGCTGTTTAGTGCACATTCTCGAACGGTTTTCACCTGAGGCAGTGCAGACACTTTTTTAAAAAGCGGAGCTCTTTAAGCTTTTCGTTATGCCACGTGCGTGAACAGAAACAAGCTTGCCTTTGCTTCGCTTCTTTCTATGTTACGTTACACGTAAATATTGCCTCACCCTGCTTTGCACGAACAGCGAGCATTGCACTGCCGTCGATCACGACGGAGACGTTGGGTGGCGGGTTCGCTAGTCTACTTGTCTGCAGGACGAGCGCCACGACGGTGATGCGATCTCCGTTGACGGCCTCGACCGCGCATTCAACAACATGGCCTTCGTCGTACACCGCCTTGCCCTCGATGAGACACCGCGACGTTTGGCAACTTTATCTGCATACTTGTAGATGCTGGAGAAAGGCACGCTTACTGAAATATCGAGAGACACCCGAACTAATTAGTATCGTACGGCGGAAAGTGTGGATAACGAGCGAGAACACTCACACATAGTTTCACTTTCTTACCAACAATGCGGTCGGTGGCACTGGCGTGCTCGTCGGCCATCCGGGAAATTTCTTGGCCCTGTCGATTGGGCCGTTACTAAAACAAGTTCATAATTGCACTCGAAAACATTCGTTGCAGGCGTTAGTTGACCTTCGCGAGCCTGTTCGTTCGACATAGTTCCCGCCTGAAGCAGACGATCCGCGTACAGGGGCAGCGGCTGCTGCAGCGCGGTTGAGAGCGGAGTCCCCGCTCCGACGTCACACGCAAGAGGGCGCCACTCCAAGATCTCGAAGCGAATACTTCCATCTCAGTAGTACCGTAGTCCCTCAATGGTAGTACCTCGCAGCACTGTGGAAGCTGCAAGGCTTGTTAGGCGATAGGAAAGGCGAAAGCCCCTAAAGACGTGTTCATCCGCGTCGCGTCGTTTGCTCGTCGCCTCTTTGGCATCGGCTCACCTATCTTGTCAATACTTACTCCCTGCATTTAATATAAGACGCAAAAACGTCTTCGGAAACACGCTTGTACAGGGCGCGTTCTCTGGCGTTTGTGAGGAACGCGTGTCTTTCTCTAACAGTGTTCATACAGGGGTTTTCACCGGGTTCTTTTCAACGCCTCCTGTTTCTTTTTTGACAGCTGCAAACGCATTTAGCGCTACTAACCTTGCTTCTTTCGGAAATTACTGGATGTTTGACCTACAGCGTTCCGCAGATTTAGTCGACACACTTTCAGCGGCCATGACGAACCATTCTTGGGTGGAACCGCAAGTTATTGGCACAGAAAACAATATAGACATTCAGGGTGTTTCGTATCGTCACATCAGTGTTGTGGTGCCATCTGCTCAATTGACAACAAACCACTTTTACGGCTCGGAATCACCTCACCTCGGTAGTCCTAGCAGCATCAAAACAAACGAGCAATCTAAATAGTATCGAAAACAGATACCTGATGCTTTGCCCTCAGCGTTATGTAAGACCAAGGGATGACAGATTACAGCACTTATTTTTTGCTCTCCGGGCAGAAAGCCATTAAGAAGACCGAATTCGGATGCAAGCGGATGGTCTGGTCTGTATGGGGGGCTGTCATGTTTCTGCACGTCATCGTGGTTATAGGGTGGCTATTACGGTTACTAGCCAGTAATCTCTGCAAAATTTTAGAAAATGCGAAATGCATATGTGAAGGACCTAACGTACTACGTATCGCTGTAACGCATCATGCAAGAAGCACATTTAAATAAAACCCTTGTTCATGGTTTATAATGAAACAGTTACGCTGGGAACTATATTGTGTGTTGCGCAAGAATACTGCCTGTGTACTCGTAGCTTTGGCAGTGCTGCAAGGTAGTTGTGAGTTGGAGTATAGATAGAGGCTTGAAGCTAACCACGTTAGACATTCATTCTGAGAAGATTGCGCCCCTAACAGCTATTGGGGGCAGTCGCCTTCCACGTGCACATGGCGCACGTGGCCTGTTCATAACTGGCACAGTGTTTAATATTTGTTTAGATAGTAGCTGTGCAAATAAGTGTCACAATTACAAACTTAGAAGTGCAGTAAATATGCATAAGTGTATTGAAATCCATGAACTCCATCACTTCAGGCTGTTTTACTAAGGAAGAAGTATGAGGGAAAAAAAATACTCGCAAGAATAGTCAACGAACCCAGATTCCTACAATTCCAGAATTTGTTGCTGCTGGCCAGGCAAACTGAGGATAAAAAAAAAAAAAACTCGAAAGATATTGAATTTTGAAATGCGCCTCGTTTCTAGATGATTTTGGCGGCTTTGTGTAAACTGTAAAACTTCTATGAAACTTCTGTGGTTGCGATAAACGTCGAAATTTGAAAACATATGAGAAAGAAACTAAACCTTTTAAACTTTTTAATCACTAGGGTTACATGTAAGGACGTTGTGTGCTATCCTGCGTAAAGAAAGAAAAATGCTCCGCATTGTTCAAGTAATCTAAAAAAGTTATAATGCGTCAAAAGTGTCTAGCCGAGCTGGTGCATTCGGACGAGGTTGTTAAAAGATCATTGTACCCGATATATAGTCATGAAGGAGCCGCCAAGAAGAAAAAAAAATGCACCGACAAGTTGTATGGTGCGGCAAATTTTATCTTGCGATCCGGTGTTTAGCAAACCTGAGCAAACGATTCGACGGCGAGCGCTAGCGGCGAAGGACGCACAGTGCCGCTAGTCTGCTGTATGCAGGCACTATCTACAGAGTTGCCGGTGGAGCTTTCATTGCATGACACAAACTTCGATGGGGAATTAACGATTTTCACTCTTCACAATGTTACGTTCCTTATTTATCATTTGGTAGCGGAGGTTGCCTCCAATCGAAGCAGATGTGCGTCAGTATTACCAGACAAGAAAATAACACTCCTACCTTTTTCCTACTTCCTTAGGATGAGCACAGATCCAATGCCACTGTCATTTATTTGAACGATGTAATTCATAGGTTGTCACGCAATAGATATTTGTAGAGAATATATTTTTGATAGCCTGGCTTGTTAATTTTAATGGTTTTCAACTAAATATGGAACCAGCTAGGGCAAATTAAATCGCACTGGGTAATAACGCAAAGTTCACCACATGAATAGGCTTCATATTTCTTGGTGTGCTGCTCTTTATTCAGCCTGTGCAATCAGCTCACAACCACTAGGAATTAATGCGTGGAGAGGCAGATGAAAATTATCTGCCTTGCGGAAACAGTCCCCAAGGCAAAGACATAGTCCTTGTTTGACCACCCCTTTTGATCACTTCGCCTTTGTCTTCACGTCAGCCGTCATGTTGCCCCAATAAAGCGAGCAGCTTTGCAACTTGCCTCTAGGTCCCAAGTAGACCTTTTTCAAGCAATCCCAGAACGCCCCGCGGCCGTGCGGAGCCCTATGGGGAAAAGTGTGTACGCCGAGCGAGCCGGCTGGCCAGCTGTGCCATCGCTCGCTGCTCTTTGCGCCGTGGGAGCACGAAACAAAATGAATACGTTGCCGCTTAATGACTGTTATTAAATCCTAAATACAGCACATGTCCGAACGCTCCTGCATGTATCTCTACGCATGAAATGATGAAATGTGGAAGGAATAACTGGTCAGTCAGCGTAGGTATTTACGTGTGGATGTATTTCGGGTGGAACAGTTAAGTGGCATTCAATTTATCGCATGCCGATACATGTAGTTAAAGCATACAATCGTGAGCTATGTGAAGTGGAACACAGATATGTATACAAATTATTATTTGAATTAAATTGGCAAGTCACGCGCTGTACAAAGAAGTGAACACATTCTACACGTGTTTAATGAAGAAGGGATGGGTTTAAATTCACTTGTCCAGTGCCTTGCTCTAACAATTGGCTTCTTCTTGGTACATGCTTTCTTAAGTTTCACCGCGAAGTATGTTTGCAGGTATTGTTCATCGCAACCGGTGTTTCATTTTGCGTCGGCGCATTCAAATATTAACGAGGAAATGTGATGTCATGCTTACGTGCGCGGGCCAGTCGATAAAAACGTGTGCATATAAGCTGAGCAGTATATTTTCCAGCTGCAAAGTGATCACTTCGAGGAAGCGGTGTATCCTGTGTATCATCGCATCGGTTTGCCAAAAGCTCATTTGCATCGCAAAGAAAGATAAATAAGGACGTCCTCCACCTGTGAATAATGAAGAAACTAGAATTATTGCAGTTATTCCATGCATTCATAAGAAGCCGCACGGCCTCAAATATGCAGGGAAGCGATGTGGGGAGAGGGTTGTCTTTTCCGTAACAAATACACTTAGTCGCACTTGCTCTTTAGTGCACAAAAGGTCGCAGGGGTCTGCAGTGGGCAAAGAAAAATGCGGCCAGATGCTTCCAAATTGTTTCTTTTTTTTTTAATTTTTGTGTAGGAGCTGTTAACCGAATTCCTATTTCATGTGCTCCCGTGTACATCGGCCAGGCGTGCTGGTCAATGTATTATCACGTGGCTCAGAGCGAATCGAAATTCATAGATTGGAGACGTTTTTTCATCTCGCCTCGCATTCTCAGTGATGCAAATCTAATAAAGTCTTCAAAATAACGCTAATTTTGTATCGTCATCCTAATGAGACCACGCGAGCAATCTCGGCGTCCTATCACATCATAAAGAACGCCGCACTTTGTGTAAATCAACCTTCTCTATCGTTGCGAGACAAGGAACTCAACTTTATTAATCGACTGTTAACACGCTCCTTGGTTGTTCCACTTTTTTTGTGTGTCTCTGTGACATGCGCGATGCACCTGCATATTTCTAGATATGTTTTTACACGTGCAGTAAACTCTCTGTCGTGAGTGGGCGCTTGTAGTGTGTCTATTGCTTTCCTTGCCCTGCTTCTTTCTTTCTGCGGTCTAAGTTTTATTCCAAGTTGTAATTATTGTGCCAACGAATGTTGCTGGTGCTTGTCGTTGTCTACAGTGAATTGATCTTATTTTACTAAAATCCGACTATACTTTCAAGCGTATACTCTTTTAATATCAGAGCCCCACACGTACTCGTCAACAGCTCGATGGACGTTGGTTCCAAACGCATGTATTGTCCCCCCGCATTTTGTACGCTAGGCCTACGCCGCCTGCCTAAGGGTCAGTTGTTTGTTACGTGGTTGTGGGGGGTTGCGTGTTTCCCCGAGTTCAGTTGGAAGGTCGATGGTGGTGTCAAAAGCAAAGTACTTTCAAGTGTTTCTGGACTCGTACACAGCTGAGTTTACCGTGTTTTGTGGCTTCGCGGAAAGGTGATACGTACGAATTCTTTACCATGTGCGGCTGTGATGTAAGCGTTTCGCACGGCGGCAAGGCCGACATAAAGATGCACATCGCTTCACAGAAGCATCAGAACTACGTTTGTGCTGTGGAAGGGCACGGCAACATCGGAAGTTTCTTCCAAAAGAGCTGCGAAGACAGTGCGATCCGCACAGAATGCCTGTTCACGGGATTTCTTGTGGAACACAACTTGCGGCTAAGCGTTAGTGATCACGCAGGACCGTTGTTTCAGAAATTGTTCCCGAAGTGCGAGGACGCGAAGCGGTACGGGTGCGGACGTACGAAAATTGCCATCGTCGGGGAAATGGCTGCAGATGCCGAAAACACAATGGTGGAGGCGCTGAAACGCCGTGCTTTCGCAACCTCAGTTGACGGAAGCAACGACAGTGGGTCGCAAATGTCTCAGTCTCAGTAATTTCCGATATGCACCCCCCCCCCCCCCCCCCCCACGCTGCAGTCTCCCGAATTTTCAAGCGGCGAAGTTGGCAGGTATGGGTGGCAATCGCAAAGAAGAGAAGCCGTCGCAGCTGTTCCTGGTTGAATTAGGCTGCAATAAGTTGCACCTTGCCAAATACACTCTATCTGAGAAGCGCATTTGCACGGCGCAAGCAAGAAGCTAAAGCGCGAGGCCCGCGCACTCATCGCGGCGGCTGCTGCTGCGTACATGCTTTTCCCATGAGCGCTTGCGCGCCCGTTGGGGGCGCTCGTGTGCTTGAAAAAGGTCTATTGGAGATTCTGGGGCAGCCTTTCAGATCTGCTCCTTCATTCGCTGAAATCGATCTGCAAAAAACGTCAGTTGGCTGGTCGTCTCTCAGACGACACAACAATTGTGGTGGCTCGTGAGTGTTGCTCAACTTTCTTGCTGCCCATGAACATTCCAAGTCGGTGTAGCTGAAGACACCGCAGGCCCGCTCTGAAAACAGTGATCTTACATTTCAAATCATCGGAAGTCAGGTTTGCTGAGCAAGCACTTATTAGTTATTCATATTATCAATGCTTTGAAACTAGCTTTTTACACAATAACCCAGCTGACAATCGAAAAGTCGAAAAATGAATTGTGGGCACCTTCATAATTCGTTGCTTAAGCTATATAAAAAAGCATTTCATACGTCAAAATATGCATAAAATATACTATTGTTTTCATCACTCCGAATTACTGAGTCTAGGTATAACATATCAAGAACAAAACCCAATTTCTTCAATTCTTTCTTTTTTTGACAACTCCATCAGTTACCATGCCCATTCTTTTCCCCAGCTCCCCGTCTAGTAAATGCTCGTAAAAAAGCGAATTTAAGAACAGCGTAGGGTGTCGCAACGAATTGCCTTTCAGACGAAACTACTCAGATCTCTTACGAGTACTGGCCTCCGCTCTGTTCCCAAGCCCTGGCTTTGGTGCCAACAGGAACGAGCGGTATCATCGGAAGCATACGATCCTTATTACAAAGCTTACAACGTGTATGGCCGAACGATAGAAACAAGTATACACTCTTACTCATTGTTGAACGATTTTGTTTATCGCTATAGTGAAGCGAGGCTAAAAACTGTGCTGTTTAGCCTAGCTTTAGAAGCGAAGAACCTATAGCTTCTGAAATGACAGCATGCACCACGTACTGAAACGCGAGCCGCAGCGCAACGTTACTGAAAAAACAACCCTACCTGCAGCAATGCAGCATGTTACTCACTTGGGGTTTTTACCGCAATACCAGGGGCTTTTAGCTTGTACGTATACTTTTTAACGTTACCGTGTTTACGGAATACCGGATTGCGTTTACCGTGTACCGGAACGCATGCTTGAGCAGTTTTAGCTTCCCATACGTAAACGTTTACGCGCTACGTACGTAATTTTATACCTACGTAAGATGTTTGCGCTAACAGCTAAATGATAACTGCATTTGAAATATGTTCAATTTGTATAAGATTCATTCACAGCTGCGGCGAAATAAAAAAATTTCAGATTTAGCGTTACCTTTTTGCGTGGTTTACGTAGTGCGCGTAAAACATGGCGGTGGTTTCGGACGGCCGCTTTTGCTGTTGAAGGATTTGGCTCGTTCGCAGCAAATGACTGTGTTAAATGGCTTCGCTTGCCTTCATGCAGCTTCGATGACCGAATATGAGGAATGACGTAGCGGAGTTTTGAAGATCGATTCCCATTTCGAACGTTCCTAGGCCTAACAAGGAGATCGGTGTAATGAAATCTGCAACTTTAAACTTTTGCTTTGGGTTCATGGTTGATATTTATTTACTTTTTTATTAGGGTCATTCCACGCCAACTATCCCAACCTTGGCGCCCGAACATCTGCGATTTGCTCGAAAAAAATTTAGTACTATCTATCTAAAGAGAGAAGTCTTCCACCAAATTTTTTTGGGAAAAAAATTTCAGTGCGTATTGCTTATGTGAAGTTATTCGAGAAGCTCGAAACTATTGCTCGGAAAACAAATTATTAAAAAAATTTGTTCTTTCTAAGTTACGCCGGGACGCAGTTTTTCCTACAGAACGATAATAGGCTTTAGGCTTGAAATATCTTTCGTCAATTTTGACGATTCCGTGCCTTTTTATATGGGCTTAAATATGAGAAATATGGTCCATATTGGACCTTTTTGTGGAAAGATTACTTTTAGTGAAATGGTATATTTTTTGTTATACGATTGCCATAAAGTTGTACGATGTGCGAAAAATAATTTTAGCCGAATACAGCGTGAAATGGTGCCTGGAGCCGGCGGCAAACTTTCAAAAAAGTTAGTTTTGGCCAACGTTTAGTCGTAGATAGAACACTGGGGAGGGGGGGGGGGGTCATAGTAAAAATGCTGCAAATAGCGCATTTATTAGCAACGTCGACTATACACAAACTGAGAAAGTTTTATCAAATTACTTTTTATTGTAAGCTAGAAAAAAATTTTCAATTTGGCTCCTGCTTGTGTTTGCACTTGTACACATTTCATCCTCATAGGAGAGCGCCCGAGCAGCAACTACGACTTGCGGGGGGCGTAAGCCTTCGTGCGCTGATGGGCGTACATCTAGGTAACATAATCAGATTTTTTACGTATTTATTTAAATGTTTTAATAGCCAGTATTAGTAACGCGGACACTGCTAGACTGTATTTGATTGGATGTCAACGTCCGTTGACGGCCTGGATAGCGTTCTCGCGCACCACAGGCAAGTGACACTGTTGTGTTCAATAGGTTGTTACCTGCGATAGGATTTAGAAATGGAAAAATACGCCATCATCATGAAAAACATCGCTCGCGTAAGATGGCGGATATGCTGCAAAGTTTACCAACACAATTGCGTTCAAGCGACCATGTTTCTTCTGCTATAAACGTGTAGCGGACATAAAAGGATGACGTACTTGGAGGCAGAGGTCCTAGCAGACTTGTTTCTACCATGTAAAAGCAAGGCTGGCAATTTTTTGCAAAGGAATAGTGCATATGCTGAGTATGGTTTACACATTGAAAAGCATCTCATCTGTCTGCGACACGCAGCAGTTGTACCTGTCATTGGAGAAGCTGTTTTTATGTAATGAATTGTCGAAGTTTGTTCATGGGAGCGTGTACTCCATCCTTGGTAGCAAGCCACGGATGCACAGGCGAAGGTATGTTTCGTTTACTTCCGGAGAAGCCTACCCATCTGAGATCATGAATATGTATTTCCTGTTTTGTAACGATCATCGTTAGTAAACTTGATAAACGTGAGGATTTTCTTTCAATAGCGCCCTAAAAATGCAAATGGTTCGAACTGGTGCTTCATTCATATGAAATGCTGTTTGTGATATTTCAAGCATATCCTTATTAATGAGGATGTGTTGAAGAGTAGCTTTCAGTGCTGATCTCTTAACAGTTTTTACAGCATTCATTGTGTATAAATCATCACAGGAACTTCGTATTTATATTGCACGTGCTGTATTCCTAGAGGAGGGACGAAGTCTGATGACTGTGGTGCTGTGCGGTTGAGTAAACTTAGGATAATGGCCTCACCTGTAGAGGCCGTATTTTAATGGAAGCGAAATGACAGAACGCTTGTGTACTTAGGTTTATATCGACGTTAAACAACCTAACGAGGGTCTGGATTACCCGTCGTATCTGTTTACGCCACGCCCCTTAATCATTTCATGGTGGCTGTAGGTAAACTTTTTTGGCAAGGTTTTCAGCAGATTGCATGAAAATAAATCATCAGGTACTGTCAGAAGAACTCACGTGCTGCAAAATCAAAAGGGACCAAAAGTTTTGCTCAGCTTTGTTGAATAATGAGATAAGCAGCAGCGTGATATATTAAAACTCAATCACTTTATTCTTCGTGTTCACAGGTCGTGAACTTCCACCATGCTCCCTAGGACCTAAAGGATGCCACAAAATCACACAGACTAAGGAGAAGTACTTGGTCAATATTCAAGACCTCAGTGATCCACAACGTCGTCTACTTACGCTTCGCTCAAAGCAGAAGCAAGATCTCAGTACATTGTGTGGTCATCACTACGTGGTGTATTTGAAAAAGTACACGACGCTTCTAGCGTCAAAATGGTGCTCTAATCCTTTTCTGAAACATACAAGGAATGTTCGCGGTACAGCAGTGATCGCAATGTCTCTTGTGGACAAGTGTCCGTCCGTGGAATTAGTTCCAGGAGAGAAGCTCTGCCAGACCTGTCTGCTTCGCTGCTATCGCTGAAGACCAACTAGAAGTTTCAAGAAACGTTTGATATACCTGTTCAAGATAAGGCAGCAGAGCCTGCTGTAGATGACCTGCCTGTTGCAGTTACAGATGCAGTCAACGAGGCTCTCCTAGCCGTATGGTCGAGCGCTGTTATAGAAGGAAGCAGGCTCGAGGACGCAGAGAATTTTACATAGAGAACAAGGTAAACGAACTACAGAATAATTCTGAGGAAACAATGCCCACTTATCTGGGCCTGAGCGAGACATCATGAGCTGCGCATGAAACGCAGCAAAACTTTCTGCTGAATGACTATGCGTCACTAGTGAAAGCGAAATTCACGCAAGGTGGCAGCCGCAGTAACAAAATTTAGATCCTTACCATGTCTCCACAGCGCTGGTCGCGCACTAAAATTATGAAGTTCTTTAGTGCCTCTGAGCGACAGGTACGTGAGGCAATAAAACTCAAGCCCATTCTGGAGGGCTGAGCATGCCGCCCCAGAAGAAAGGTCGGCCCCTAAACGAAGAAGTGACCTCTACCCGATAGTTCTGTGAGGACGATCACTTGTCCCACTGCCTCCCAGGAAAAAAAGGACGTGCTGCGTGGCGACCAAAAGCGTTTGCTGCTGATGAATTTGAAAGATATGCACAGAAATCGGAAACAAACTTCAAAAATGACTTATGGGTTTTCTACGTTTGCCAGCGTTCGACCTGCACATTTCGTGTTGGCGGCAGGATTTGTCACCCACACTGTATGCGTGTGCATGCAGCACCGAAATTTTGAGCTTCTGCTCCATGCTTCTGGATTAACAGAGACGGGTGAAGAGGTACTGGGAACAACAGTATGCCAGCCTAACAGGCGGTCCGCGTTTGCGACCATTGCAGCAGTTGCCCAGGCACTAGGGCTGCCGAAACTTTCCACCGGAATAATATAAATACTGAGGCTGAAAACAGCGAAAGCCTTTTAGCTAAACAGCTGCACGCGGTGCAGCCTCGAGTTACTTGCACATGGTGAGTTCCTTGAAAAGTTCACGGAGATGTGAAAGGAACTCAAACATCATTATTTCGTGAACAAACAGTAGGTGCATTACTTCAGGCAGCTTAAAGGAGTACTGACACGATTTTAAGGCAACCCAAAAGGGACATCTTTCGTTTCCATGGTGTGCACTATCGACGCTCTCCACACATCGGAGCCAGACAACACATACAAAATATTTTACTTTGATTTTAAAGTTCGTCGCCCAGCATCTTCAAGCCAGCCCCACCGCAGTGGACATTATCACGACAAGTCAACACACTTCACTGGGTTCGCGAAATTTGCGTCCTGCATGCAGCCTAAATCGCAGAAATCGATATTAGTCTCTAGACGACAATTCACTCGTCGTTGTCTACGTGAACCACGTGTGACTGACCGTAAACAGGCAGCTGTTGCTAGTATGTCGCGAGTTGCAGTCTTCCCGTGACGTCAGACCTCTCTTGACACGTCACTGCGAAGCCACCCTCTCGATACCGAAACCGCAGTTGTTGTTTTAAGGTAGTGGTATTAATGATCTATTCAATGCATTCCCAAGCACCACGACATTCTTTTTAGGGTTCTCGACACCCGTGTTTTTAGTTAAAGCAACAACCCGAAAATATTTAAAATTCGCGTCAGTACTTCTTTAAGACAAACCTAAGCACCAATGAAGCAATTGTGGTCATGGATCTTGCAGAAAATTATCACTTTGTTTTGCAGAATGCACCAAAGCAATTTCACTGGGACAACGCGGGGCACCACTGCATCCAGTGGTTGTTTTCTACCGAGAAATGGAAGGAAGCTGTGTTGCAGCTTTTATCATATCCTTTGTTGTGATTTCCGACAGCCTCGATCACGACACTACTGCAGTCTGCATTTCAGGACGCAATTCTAAAACAAGTCGGACAAGATCTCCCCTCTATCAGGCACATTCACTACTTTTCTGATCGCTCAGTACAAAAACAGAAAAAAACTTCATCGATGTTTGCCACCACGAAACGGATTTTTAAACTTCAGCCGAATGGAACTTCTTCTCAACATCACGCGGGAAGAGTGCTTGAGATGGCGTTAAAGGAAGTGTGAAGCGCCTAGCAGCAAAAGCGAGCTTACAAAAGCCGCATGAAAACCAGGTCTCGACACAGCAGCGGCTGTTCGCGTGGACACAAGAAAATGTGCCCGGCACCAGGGCAATATGGGTGTCAAAGATCACTATTGATAAAACTCACCTGCTCCTCGCCGAAAGATCCACGCATGCGATTCTAATTAGAACACTGGCAATTACCACCGCTTCAACCCCACCTCAAAGTATGCCTACTGAGTTGGTCTCACTTCGTATTCGGGAATGAAGGAAATGAATATATCAAGCAAACCATGAACTGCTCAAACCATAGTTCGGAGAGAATTATGGAATTCCTCGGGACGACACAGAACTTTCGGTGCACAATCGGCATGAGTACGAATTCGCAGTCATTGCTTTAAACTGCATCGCGCACCGCAAGCTCCGCTTATTTTGTTTTATGTTTTCACTTTCTGTATGATAGCAGTTGTCGATTATTGGTGGTGTCTTTGTTAATGCCTGGCTATCAATGCAATAAACTTGAATATAATAAACAACGGGACTTTCTCACTCATGCATTCCGACAGATGCAGTGTAATCAGTCTAAGCAAAGAAACACAACCAGTAAGCTAATTAACCCGTAACGCAAAATTGACAACGTCAATAGTGCACCACTTTTGTTCATCTGGCTGACAGTCTTTCCACGCATTAAAATTTATATTAGAGAGCAGAACTGATAGCCGGGATAGTTGTTCGGTATTCATGTCTGATTCGTCTTTAAGCGTTACTTCGCAGGTGAGTATCACTAGTAATGAAATTGGATGCCTTAGTAAAGCTGTTATTGATGGACTTTGCAGCTGTAGTTCCTGAAATGCTCATCCTGAAATGCGTGGCTGCTCCCATGCTTTATTTAAAACACATTGAAGCCTTAAAAATGCCACCCTTGCTTCGTCCTTAACACTTCTGAAGGAATACCACCAGCGGAAATCCACAAATTTAACTGTATTCCTTTTTCTGTCAAAATGTTGTTCGTTTTGGGAGCAAAGCAGCAACCACTTTACTGCTGATAGTTAACGATACAAGCATAGGTCAGCAAAAAATGTGGAGCTCACTCAGACTCACTCATGAAATGTATTTTGCCCTTTAGGACTCACTCGAACTCAGATTCACCAAAATTTTCCTCAACTGGACTCACTAGGACTCAGATTCACTAAAATTTTTCTCATTCGGACTCACTCGGACTCAGACTCGCCAAAATAATGCTCACTTGGACTCACTCAGACTCACTGCTCTATCTGATTCGGAGTGAATCTGAGTGAGCCGACTCGCGAGTCCGTCAGCGTACAATTGGCTTTTTCGAACATAGTGTCAATGGTAATTTAACACCAATGTCTCGCGTAATCGGTGCTCTACTTGGCGCCTTTTGATCACGTACGTTCAAATATGTGATATCAGTGGTTGCATTCCAGTAAGGACATTTGTATTGAAAGAAATGACTCACACGAGATATTTTTATCAAGAATTCCCGGGAAAGAGTGTCCGGGGACGGAGGGGGTGAGGTCATGGCACCCCCCTCCCCCCTACTCCGTAACTCACGCCTCTAATCAATAAAGATTGAGCTGGCGTGTGAAATATGGTACTTTGAATTATTTGTGAGTCGGCGTGAGTATAAATGTGAACCGACGTAAGGCTGATAGTACTGCTGAAGTTGAGTAAATAGAACCATAGATCGGCAACAAAGTGTAGAGCTCACTCAGACTCACCCAAAATATACATTTTGCACTTAGGGCTCACTTGGACCCACATTCACCGAAATTTTCTTCAACCGGACTCACACACTCAGACTCGCTCAAATTTTCCTCGACCGACTTCGGACTCGAACTCACCAAAATATTTGGCCCCCGGACTCATTCAGACTCACGGCTACTTCTGAGTGTGAGTCGACTCATGAGTGAGTTTGCCGACCTATGATAACAAGCCGCGGTCTACCCAATTCTCTTTTCAGTCATCTTCACTCGATGAATGTGGATTCTACGGATCCCCAAAGATCAGAGCATTGTACTTTTCTCCCACTCGGTGTGACTATAAGAAAAGGAGGGAGTGAAGCGAAACGTATTTTTTTCTTTCTACCATTTTTTTAAATGCAGTACTTGAAATTTAAGCCTGCCGAAGCGTTTACAGGCAAGTCGTCACGGCTTATTTAGCGCCATGGTCGCTTGGACACCATTGTGTTGGCAAACTTTGCAGCATATCCGCCATCCTGCGCAAGCGATGCTTTTCATGATGATGGCGTATTTTCCCATTTCTGAATCCTATCGCAGGTAACGACCCATTGAACACAACAGTGTCGCTTGCCTGTGGTGCACGAGAACGCTATGCAGGCCGTCAGCGGAAATTGACATTAAATCAACCGTCAACCGTGTCATCGATGCTACTTGTGTCAATTGCATAGCCTCCTCTTGCTTTCCCGGGCAAGCTTTCGTAGTTCAAACCGTCACATCGTCACACAAATAGCGTGCCGAACGCGTTCGATTTCCTCCAGTCCTAGATGAAGAGCGGCTAGGATAAGATTGAATAGCGTAGGGGAGATTACGGTTCCCTACGGAACATTAAACTGGTTGTGAAGACAAGCTGCGCTCGTTTCCAACTTGAATCGGAAACGTCCTGCCTTCCAGAAAGGCGCGGCATTAAAATAGTACATCTTGCCCATGATGTCCGTTTCTTGTACAGCTTGCATAATTGATGCATGGCAAGGGCTAAGGCCTTTTCGATGTCTGCCCCAACGACTATACGGGGGCATAAACACGTTATGTCCACGTTCTCCTTTAGGCGAAGCATAATATTCTGATGGGAAAGAACAAGTGTGAATCCCTATGGAGTGTCCAGTGGAAGGCTGTTTTCTTCTGTCACCATAGTAACCTTGCATTCAACACGATCTTTATAATCTTGTAATGTCATTATGCCAGAGAAACTGGTCTCAACTCACGAGACTGTGCAACGAGTTGTTCGGTTTCGAAATATCCTTCATAACTGAATTGACGCCAATGCGGTCAAAAATTTCCGATCTTTTCTTATAAGGTTGATCTCCTCCAGAAAAGTGATTTTGCATGTTGCGGTGAGGTTCTTGATGTACGCTACCGTAATTGATGTGCGCTACCGATGTCCGCTACCGTACCGGGTTGCAATTTTGCCTTTAGGGTCCCTTTAAAGGGACACTAAAGGCAAATAACAATTTGCGTCAGAGTGAAAGATCAATGTTTGGGGATGTCTAAAACGTCAATATTATCAACAGCAGTGCTCCACTAATCGAGAAATTAAGGCAAATGTATGACACCACATGCGCTACGAGTGGGACATCTAGGAAACGATCCCAATGACATCACAGCTACCGGCTACAATTAATCACTGGTAATCAAACCAGCTGTGGTAAAAAAGAAGCTTCCGTGCATTACAACACGTAATAAAATGTTCCTTGTCCGTTTCTGTTTGATTGATAGAAAAAGGAACCGCCTGGCGTTACTATGGGGAAAGGCGCGAGTGGTTCAAAAATGCCCCCCACCTCCCCGAAGGGAATCGTGAGGAAATGCGAATGCATTTCTTGCGCCGAGAGATTTCGCCTTCACCGACTTCTGCCATCGCCTTGAGAGGCGCCCAGCCAGCGAACGGTCGAGAGTGAGGCGCGAGCGGACGGGAGAGTGGGGCGCAGGGAGGAGAGAGAGCGAACGGCGAGAGAAGGAGCGGCGAAGCACTGCACCTACCCTCTCCTACACTCTCTCGCGCCACATGCTCCGGTTGCTAGGGGCGAGGATAAGCGCGCGCGCCCGCAGCTGTTGCTATGGGAGAGGGAGTGAGAGCGGAGAGATAACACCTGCCGGCGCGCGGACAACGCCGGACGCCTCACATAGCCCGACTAAGAAATGCATTCGCATTTAAAATTGCGTTTTCGCTTGGTTAGGCTGGATAGGTGGCGCCATCTGGCGGAGCCCAGTTGCACCAAGTAAGCAGAGTACTGTTCAATGGCCGTTGTTGTTGCTGTGGCTTCCGCTACTTTCGCTCTGCTGCTGCTAGTGTCGGCGGCCGCGCAGTAAAGGCGGGCAACGTTGGGCACGGAAACAGTGACATCAGAGATTCCGAATGCTTAGGCGGGTGATTTGAAGTGCGCTAACGCGATGCGGACCGCTAAAACGTGATTTTATTTCAAAATAAGCGTTTCCTTGGCACGATCGAACGTAGCACTACGAGGTTTCTGGACCGCTTTTTCAGCAATCAACGTAGACTTAATATTTCCCTTTAGTGTCCCTTTAAGGTTAAGAAAGACGCTTAGTTTGGCCTCTCACAAGGTAGAAGGGCGCGATCTCGCCGGACGGAACAGGAAGTAGCTCAAGAGAGTTCGAAATAAAGAGGCGAGCTTCTCGGAGGTTCTGGGTTTTTTCCCAGTGCCCCCCGTTTTTCCAGTGTGCAGAGAATGGTGCCCATTAGCTCGGTGTTGTGGGTACTCTTTTTCTCGAGAAGGTTGATTGTTCTTTCTCTTTTTTAGGGGCGAAGCTCCTTAGCCTGTCGGTCGTGCGTCCCTTGTATGTAGTAGCCACCTGCTGATGACGATGACGATCGCGATCGCGATCGTCATCCCCACTATGCGATCGCGATCGCATAGTGGGTACATGGAATGTACCCGCGCCATAACGATGACGCTGATGACGATGACGATCGCGATGCCATACAACACAGGGCACCGCGATACCACATGGAATGTACCCACTATGCGTCATAACGGTGACGCTGATGACGATGACGATCGCGATTCCATACAACACATGGCATCGCGATATGGTCTCACATGCACATCGTTTGACCACATGCAACCAACCACCATCACGTCTTTGATGATGTACCTCAGGAGCGTCGCCCACGCATCATCATTCACTCCGCGGATATGCTGTGATTTTTCGCTCCTGTTTCCTTTTTCGCCAGCGACGATGAACCGTGCTCCCTTATCGGCGGCAGAAATATGCGTCTTTTTTATCCTAAACCACTACTTCAGCACACGATAACTCTCCGTCATAAAAACTGGTGAGCTGCGGCAGGCACTGGGAATCGATCGTACCCTGAGCCCCATGAATTGCAAACAGATCCTCTTGACATTGAGCATAGGTGTGATTATTAGAGGCGAACACACTGGAGGAAGGTGAGTAGCCAGCACTGATCAAGGTTCCTCTCCTCTTCTACACTGGCTGTAGGAGAAGAGATCATTGTCAGTAAAGTAAAATGTGGAACTGCCTTCTGTACCTCGTAAAGGAGAACAGCGGACACTGAAGGGAAGGCAGAATAAAATAATTGAACACTGAATGGATTTGAACTATCTCGTGGTCGGGGTATCTGTGGCCTTCGTAGATCACATATGGCGGTTGCATTGGTGCTGTCGCCGCCATAGATGAGTGCGCCTTGGCTACCGTGTGTAGTACATCACACTAAACGCGAAAAACAAGCGACACAATTGGGTATTTGGGACGACTTGCCTTTCCTGACGGCACGTCGTCGCTACCGGCGACGCTAACAGACACTACTGTAATTCTGTCAGCGCCTGGCGCACCATGTGTGTTCGTTCTGCCTAAGGCGTCTTTGATTTTGGTGACCGTCAGAGGTTGCTTTAAAGCATCGTCGCCCACCTGAACATCATCCATGACATATGTTCCTTCCGTGGCAACATTTGTTTGCTTAAAAAAATCGTCATCCGATTTTTGAGAGACCTGCTGGTGATGCCTTCCTTCAGTACAACACGTGCTGTGCCATCAGATGTTCGCCGCCGGCCCACTAGGGATCTCGGGATACCCCACGCTTTGTTTGAAGTTCTTGATCCATTATCTGTTCGCATATTTGCATCCGCTGCTCAAGGCTAGCTCCTCTGTATACTTTTCGATTTCTTTTCGTAAAAAGCGCAGTTGTCCACCCAGTGTCTGCGGACATCCCTTTCGCAGTATATTTTGAAGCCTATATCCGGTTTCCATAAATGTGGGAGGTGCTTGTGAGGTGGGGTTCGCAGCTTCTGTTGCGACGTGCTTGGCATACATCATGGCTTTCGTTAAGGCATCAAGAATTTCTATAAGGCTGTTTTCTTGTAGCTGCTTGCGATATTTATTCCTGTGCGTAATCACACAATCTCGCCTATTATAGATGAGCTGTGGCATGAGACACCTTTCTACTTGTTCGCGTTTAATGGCAATATAAAAATGGCCACTGCCAAGAAGACCCTCAAAGAGCTTCCGGGAACAGGTTTTGGGTTTCGAGGACCATGTTAAGTCGGGCGTTGTGTTTGTTTGCCGTGTGTGCTTGCCGAGCAGCTTGTGGTGATTTCAGGAGTGCTACACCGTAAAGGTCAAAACCTCAATTATACGATGACGTCGTGGGCTACACTCGTATTGTTACATGCTATATGCTGACCAATAAAATCTCCACAGATAAAAATTGTGTCCTATTCATATATCTGCTGGAAAGGATGTCTGTTGCTGACATCTGCCGTGGTGCGTTTGGTCTGCTTCCGCGTCTTTTTTTGGATACGCGAGGGGCTGTTAGCTGTCACTGGACACCGGAAATTCTGTCCTGTAACTACACACGCGTACGCGCGCTGAGTAAGTAAAAGTGCCAGCATGACCGGTGACGTCTGAATCGTACTGGTAATTGTTCACAATGGTCAACAGCGTTGCTTCAACCCTGAGGATCAATAAAAATAAATAAAAACGTGCGCCAATTTTATTATTTTTTGTCACATACTAAGCAGACTAGTATAGCAATACCTATCCATACTAGATAGTGCCTCGCCAACAAGACATACTACTCTTTTTCCGGTGATGCGAATTTCTGCTCGTACGAATATTTTTTCGTGACCCCGCGAAATTTGCATCATCTAGATTCTGGTTAGTGTTCCCACATGTGATGGACTAAAATAAGGAAACGAGTGGTGAACGCATTGGTTTGGCTCACTGGACAAATTTATGTTTCCTGCCATATTAAAGTGTGCATATTTGTATTGCCATATATATAACATAGCCCTTGTCTTTTGAAAGAGGTAACTAGTAGCGTGAAGTTAATAACTCAAGAAGTAGTTACCCAGGTAATATAGTAAAAATTGTAATTGATTACGGGATTCCTAACGTTCAATCCTGATTGGTTCCAAAGGTAAAAGTATGTTTGGTTGTACTCTGTCATTTGCGCTCGTTTTAACAGTCGTCTGTGCCCTGCTGCAAATGTTTACGTTCCTCCTAATTAGCAACCAAAAAGTTGCATGCTTTGAATATTTTCGAAAGGTCATTGCCCAACCTCTTCTTGAAAATCATTGATCATTTTACACTCATGCTGCACACCCTAATCCATTATAAACTTGAGATTGTGATGGTGATGTGACCATGTCTAGACTTCTACTTCGGATTAGTTATATTGACACGTATAGAACTGACGATTCACTTGTTGCACTGTTAGTCGATTAAAAGTGGGAAGAATATAACGCATTTAATTGCAACATTTAAATTTCAATCAGCAGCATAAATATATTGTGCTTGTCTTAAAAAGCATTCATTCAGGCTAGGTATTTAATAATGCATACATTTGTTTTTACATATCTGTCTGTGCTGAAATAAATAGTGTTGCAGATAAGTTGACGCAGTGCTCTGTATTGGCGCTTTGATTTGGCATTGCGAGATATAAATAATGATTAAGTGACTGTAAGTGACTAAAGCATTATCTGGTGAATAAGTGACATTGTATTCCCTGGTATCAATACGTTTTAATAGAAACAGTATAGAGACATTAGCGGGAAGTGTGTGAACTGTGGCAGTAATATAATAAAACATTTCTTTGTGTAATTCACATTAATGTCCTTGTAGTTCTCAAAACCGAAAACCGTGCTACCATCGTAACCCTTATAAGTGTTTTTTTTTTCATTTGTTCGTGTTTTTCAGTTTGATTCATAAAAAAAATCGCAGCATATCCACGGGGTGAATGATGAAGAGTTTGGGGCGAAGCTCGTGAAGCAATCATGGTTACACCGTGAAATCTTCAGTGGTTTCGCCCAGCAGTAATCAAAGCGATTACTGTTGGGCGGCCTCCTCGGTGCGCACCGTCTCGGGGTTGCGTCGCGCCGCGACGCGGGATCGCGTCGCGACGGCCTCTCGAGCTCGCACCTCGAGATCCTGCCGACGAGCACGAGCCGCAGCGGCGCGGCCTTCCGCACCCGGCGCTCCTCGTCGTCCATGATCCGCCAAACAGCACGATCCGGCAAGCGCACTCGTACGGCGACGATCCGGGGAATGAGATATAGCGGGCGCTCGCCGCCCGGCGCAACCCGCGGGCAGCAGCCAATCGGAGAGCAGCTGCACCGCCAACGCCATCTAGCGTACCTTCACCCAACCGCCATATTGTACGCATGTCTATGGGACAGCGCCCTCTCGGAAACGAGACGAGAAATGGAATGCGTACAGCGCCATCTAGTATATCGTCACCCAACTGCCGTTTGCATGCATCTCTATTGGACAGCGCCATCTATGGGAGACGCGACGGCGGGGGTACGCCGGATTGAGGGACGCCGATCGACGACCGACCAGGTGATGCTATAAGGAGCTTCGCCCCTAGAACGTCTTTTACGCATATCATTTCACATGCTTCATGCGCTAGAATATGAAATGTTCCTTTTGTGTAGCACTGTCTTGTCGATACTTCTTTGCAAACAAAAGTACAGTGAGTAATTAATAGATTTATTAATGCATATTCAAAAACACTTGACATTTAGATATAGCATCGGAATGATATATAAATTAGATTCTTTTTTTTTTTCGTCTTGTGGTGTTCGCATGTAAAGCATAGCGCTCATGTGGAGCAAGATGGGAATTTTCGTGAAATTTGCTGGGTCGGTGCACTGTTGCCATAACAGTAGCTTTGGTTTGCGTGATACAAGGAGATGTTCTACTTCACTTACATGTGGGGCAACCATGGTGTATTGCCTGCTGCTGCAGTCGAGTTCCATATAGTGTATGGCATATAATTTG
The DNA here is from genome assembly GCA_030522465.1 of Rhipicephalus appendiculatus. Classification (NCBI taxonomy): domain Eukaryota; kingdom Metazoa; phylum Arthropoda; class Arachnida; order Ixodida; family Ixodidae; genus Rhipicephalus; species Rhipicephalus appendiculatus. The sequence continues at coordinate 40,903 of JALIZH010008335.1, read as the reverse complement.
CATTGCCCTTTTGTGCTCTCTGTGGCTTTGCAGGTGCCTCGTCTTTGGCGTCCCCGGAGCAGTGTTCATCATTGGCGCCTGTAGGACGTCGACTGCATTCCTGCCAGGAGTGCACCTACGTGACACGTAATGAGTCACATTTGACCAGACACCTTCGGACACACATGGGCGAGCGCCCCTTCCAGTGCCACTTGTGCCCAGCTGCATTCGCTGAGGACTCCAAGCGGGTATCGCACGTGCGCACCCACACAGGGGAGCGTCGCTTTTCCTGTGCTCGCTGCAATTCATCCTTTTCGCGGTTAGATGGCCTCTCTGTCCACATGCGCACCCACACAGGAGAGCGCCCCTTTTCGTGTGTTTACTGCAATGCATCATTTTCGGTGAAACACCACCTTAATGACCACATGCGCATTCACACAAGAGGTAGTCCGTTTTCTTGTGCCCACTGCGATGCATCCTTTTTGCGGAAAGACCACTTTGATTTCCACATGCGCTGTCACACAGGAGAGCGTCCCTTTTCCTGTGTTCACTGCCCTGCATCGTTTTTGCATAAAACCAACCTCGCGAGACACATCCGCTCTCACACAGGAGAGCGTCCCTTTTCCTGTGTCCACTGCAATACATCGTTTGCCACTAAATACTCCCTCACTAAGCACATGCGCTCTCACACAGGAGAGCGTCCCTTTTCCTGTGTCGACTGCAGTGCATCTTTTTTTCAGAAACAACACCTCGTGAGACACATTGCTACGCTCCATTCGCAATGCCCATAAACTGTCACGCCAGGAGAACCCTCTCGAGAAAGGTTAGCAGACGAAAAACTGGCAGCTCTGGCAGCCGCTCCCTTATTAGTCTGTGATAGTCTTAGTCTTAACGCGTTGGCAGGAACGGAACACTACGACTTTGCATGTTTCCTGCGTGAGTGAAGAAAGCTGGGCCTCTGTGACATGATAACTCTAATTCGTTCTTGCGATACGCGAAGTGATAGTTGAAATGCGTGGCACAGATCAGGTTCGCGAGGTTTTCTGCAGCCACGTAGGTTAGTTAAATGTTATTGCCTGACCTTTTCAGTTCAAGCTCACGCTGTTTTTACTTGTACGTAGCATTCGTCAATTTTGTTGCGCATGAATCTCATAACATTGTACGCGGGAAGTCGGGCGAGCTCGCGATGCCCTCTTCTGTAACTGAGCAATCTCAAATTGGCGATACTTTAAAATAGGGCGCCTTATTCTTTGTCAGAAAACCGCTGTTACGACTCGTGCGATCGACGCTTCAGTCTATGGAGGATTCGATCGCCCAATGGCTATCGTGGAGCGAACGCTCTTAAGCCGTCCTTCACCTGTGTGTTGCCAGTGCTTCGCCGCTTGGACGTCGCAGATAGGAGTTCTAATAGCCAAATTCTCTGCGAGCCCGGACGTTTCTCTAACTGTAAACATCGTGACGCGGCGAGGTAGAATTCTCTCGGCAGAGGAAATTCTTGAAGTTGCTTTTAGTAGTGATGTTGAAAGAAACCATCTTGAAGAGGCGCTAACAGTGACAGCGACGATGAACGATCAGCTGCTAACTCACGAGGAGCGAGTAGCACTTCACGTCCCCTCGTGCTTTAATGTTTTTTCACGCTCGTATGTCATTGATTGGATTTATTGTGTAATAGCGTTGAGTGAAATAAAAATAAAAGCATATTTTTTTTCTTGAGCATTGCATGTAGCGTTACTTATACATGGGTTGCACGTACGTCACATCCGGGAGCGAGAGGACCTAGAGCCGCCATGTTTAAGAACATTCGCCGCTGCCTGAAAGCGTAGGCGGGAGCTTTGCAGCGACGAGATCTGTTCTTCGGACGCGCTACCGGCTTCACCATGACTATTTGCGCTGTTTTTGGATGCAGGACAAGAAGTGGAACTTCTGCTTCTAAAGGCAAGGCACAGCCACGCATTAGAATGTTTAGTTTGCCCGCGATTATTACTAATCAGTGCGCGCGAACAAGGATGTTGTCCGAAAAGCGCCGTAGCGCTTGGCTGGCGCGCATTAACAGAGGAGACCTGAAAAAAGAGAAATACATCCGTGTCTGCAGTCTTCACTTCATCACAGGTAAGGGTATTTTCGAGTTACGTCCAGGTTTACCACGTTTACTGACGTGATTGCGTCGCTTTCCCAGAATGCTGCCTAGATTCACAGCGATGTACAAACGAGCTTTTCCCCTTGCGTAACCGCGTCTCGTGTTGTTAAATGTGGTCTAACTGTGCATCATATGTGAACGTGTCCTCTTTCACAGGACAACCCGCGAATTTAATGGACGACGCGAACCCCGACTGGGCACCGAGCCTACTGCTGGGCCACGGCCGTTATGACCGGACTACTGCTAGAGCATCTGCGCGTTTTCACCGATGTCAAAAGCGACGGAAGAGTACGCTGAATGCTGTCGCAGCGGGCACGCAGTCCACGGAGCCTGGAACATCACTCGAACTGCCTACCATAGACGCAGAACCAGAGAGAGATGAACCATCTGCAGAAGATCCCATTCTAGAGTCTAAATCAGGTACAGGATCGTGTGTGCCATATTTCATGAACATTGTACTGCTTAGGGCTTTTCTCTGTGTTTGGAGTTCATTTGCAGTGCTGACTCATTTAATTACTTTTTTGCAGAGGTTGCAGTGCAAACCGACCTCACGTGCCAAGATCTGCAGGCTCTACAGGATGATTACCAGAAAGTCACCAGCGAGTTGATCACATTGAAGAGCCAGAAAAAGTCGGCAGAAATGTCAGAGCTGTCCCTTCGTGAAGACCCCGTGAAGGTGGCCTATTACACTGGACTTCCGAATTTCACAGTTCTGGTGACAAGTGTTCAACCTCGTGCAGCTCTTTGTGAAGCACACACCACAGAACTCGTTAGGAAAGTTCGACGAATTTTTGGTGTTCCTGATAAAGCTCAAATTGAATCTGCCATTCCAGGACATTGCCTACCGTTTCAGTGTGTCGGAGTCCACTGTATGTCGAATATTCGACAAATGGCTGCATGTGGCATTTAGTAGACTTCGGCCCTTCATAGCATGGCCCTCAAGGCAGGCTATTAAGAGGACAATGCCACAGGCCTTTTTTGATTCTTTCGGAGAGAAGGTTGCTGTAGTACTCGATTGCTTCGAGATAAAACTTGAACGGCCTTCATCTCTGAAGCCAAGGAGTGAGACTTGGTCTCAGTACAAGTCCAGTAATACAGCCAAGTACCTCATAGGAATATGCCCCCCAAGGAGTTATCACTTTTATTTCTGATGGCTGGGGAGGAAGGACTCCCGACAAGCACATTACCGAGTTTAGTGGCATTCTTGACCATTTGTCACAAGGGGATGTGGTGTTGGCTGACCGAGGCTTCGATATTGCAGACAGTGTAGGCCTGTACTGTGCAAGGCTGCACATACCTGCGTTCACCAAGGGCAAGAGACAACTCTCGGCAGTGGACGTCGAGTCAACAAGGAAGCTAGCCAACGTTAGAATCTATATTGAGAGGGTGATTGGCCTGGTTCGGAACAAGTATGTTATAATGAAGTCTGTCCTGCCGCTAGAGTATGCGACTCGCAAACCGGGACACCACTTCACACCTCTGGACAAGATTGTTACTGTGTGCTGTGCATTGACAAATTTCTGCCAGTCTGTCGTTCCTGCTAATCCAGAGCCATGTGGTTAAGTTTCCTACATCCGCTAGTTAGTTTGCCAGTAAATGGCAATATTTGCATGCATTCATTGAAATCTGTGTAATTCTGGCCATTCTGACTGCGTGCAGAAAATATTTTTTTAATTTTTTTTTATTGCAATAATGCTTGCCCTGCAGTCATGGTATATTGTGTGTATATTTGTGTATTAGATCTGTGCTGCAAGGCCTGTTGTGTATGAATTGTAGTGTTTTGTGGAGTGTGTTAGCTAGCTGTCGTAGCAGGACATGTCACTGTAGCAAAGGTCTGCTTGCAGTAGAAGATGGGAGCATTCTGACGGCAATCTTTGACAGGTCCTAATTAGATAGTGTGCATCCTGCTTCCACCAATGGGATGGAGAAGTATGGGCACGTTGCACCCAATGGTAAATGCAACTAGTTCTATGCTGAGATTACAGCAAGTGTAAGGGCCACCCGGCCTAAAGTATTTGTTTCCACACTCTGTTTAAAGAAGTACTGACACGATTTTGAGACGTCGTAAAAGGGATGTTTTTCATTTTTTTGGTATGCAGCGTTAACGTTCGCCGCACACCGGAGTCACACAACACGCATAAAATATTTAACTTTGATTTTGAAGTTTTTGTCGCTGAGCATTAGCAAGCCAGCCTCACCGCAATGGACATTATCCCGACGAGCCAACAGAGTTCTACAGAGTTTGCGAACTCTGCATCCTGCATGCAGCCTAAATTGCAGAAATCACTGCCGGGGTCACGGGCCATCAATTTACTCATCGTTGTTTACGTGCATCACGAGCAGATGACGGATCTGCCTCTAGTAAGTTGGCAAGTTGCTGTCTCCCTGTGACGTCACACTGCCATGAAACGTCGCCGAGAAGCCGCCCCCCTCGATATCGAAAGTGTTTTTTTAGGTAACAGTATTACAAATACATTGGTGCATTCCCAGACACCGCAGTAGTATCTTTCGGGTTCTCGACACCTGTGTTTTCATTTAAAGCGACAATCCGAAAATATTTAAAATTCGTGTCGGTACTCCTTTAATTCCATAAAAATATGTACAAGGAAGTAGAGGACTTCCAGTATATTGTCCTTATTCCCCTCTGCATTGTGGGAGTATAGAAAAGCATTTGTTAAGGAATGTGCTATTAAATATCAAGTTTGACTGCGAAGCTTTCATGGTGAGGAATCCTGGAGCATACTTTGTACATTTGTAGCTGCTGACGCTATATCTGTTTTCTAAAGTGTGTTGGAAAATGCCGGCTGTTCAATTCTGTGAACACTAATTTTGTGAGCAGCGAAGTGCCGACATCATGCGCGTTGCACAACACACAATTCACAGCAATATAAGGTGCTGCGGATGTGATACACAGGGCATGAGGGAGTTGAATACATAAAACCTCATTGTATATTTAGTGCAGTCGGCACAGCGGCTGGCAGTTTTTTTTCCTTTTATTTTTAAGAGCTTGCTCCCGGTTTGCTGTTGGAGTGACTGACTATTTTTCTTACAAATTTAACTGACAAAATGCCTCACTTTCCAAACCTTTTGTTTTCACATGGCATAAGTGCTCAAAACATGTAGTTGAATCAACAATTGAACAATGAAAGTGTAGTGACTACTCTAATTTTTTGTTATCGTTCCTCCATACTGATGGGTTGCAATTTGCTACCAGTAAATAATTCATGAATTAAATCGAGTGTGCATTAAAAAGCCCTTTTTTTTGCACTTGCCTGACAATTGAGCTAGGAATTGCTCATCATTGCAAAGTTTCATCCTGTATATTTTGTGTTTACATCGTGCATTAAATGTTTCTTTGCTTCTAGTATGCTTTGTTGCCTTTCTGTTGCCGCCAGTTTTATAACCGTAATAAAGCGATATCAATTGAACATCACAGTTTTCAGTAAATAAAAATACTAATTTATGCTACAAAACAAATTTTATGGCATGGCTTCAAAAAACAAGCACTTATCGCAGTCACTTAGGAGTACTGCTACTAGCATTGCACTGAAATTGTAAATACAGGTACACGTAGGTAATGTCGCAGGAGCAAGTGCTTCTCGGTACATAAATTCATGCTACAGAACAGCACATTGTACGGCATGGTTTCAAAAATAAAAGCATTTATCACAGTCTCTTATGAGTACAGCTACTAGCATTGCACTAAAATTGTAAATACAGGTACACGTAGGCAATGTCGCAGCAGCAAGTGCTTCTCGGTACATAAATTCATGCTACGGAACAACACACTGTACGGCATGGTTTCAAAAATAAAAGCATTTATCACAGTCTCTTATGAGTACAGCTACTAGCATTGCACTAAAATTGTAAATACAGGTACACGTAGGTAATGTCGCAGGAGCAAGTGCTTCTCGGTACATAAATTCATGCTACAGAACAGCACATTGTACGGCATGGTTTCAAAAATAAAAGCATTTATCACAGTCTCTTATGAGTACAGCTACTAGCATTGCACTAAAATTGTAAATACAGGTACACGTAGGTAATGTCGCAGCAGCAAGTGCTTCTCGGTACATAAATTCATGCTACGGAACAACACACTGTACGGCATGGTTTCAAAAATCAAAGCATTTATCACAGTCTCTTATGAGTACAGCTACTAGTATTGCACTAAAATTGTAAATACAGGTACACGTAGGTAATGTCGCAGGAGCAAGTGCTTCTCGGTACATAAATTCATGCTACGGAACAACACACTGTACGGCATGGTTTCAAAAATAAAAGCATTTATCACAGTCTCTTATGAGTACAGCTACTAGTATTGCACTAAAATTGTAAATACAGGTACACGTAGGTAATGTCGCAGCAGCAAGTGCTTCTCGGTACATAAATTCATGCTACGGAACAACACACTGTACGGCATGGTTTCAAAAATAAAAGCATTTATCACAGTCTCTTGTGAGTACAGCTACTAGCATTGCACTAAAATTGTAAATACAGGTACACGTAGGCAATGTCGCAGCAGCAAGTGCTTCTCGGTACATAAATTCATGCTACGGAACAACACACTGTACGGCATGGTTTCAAAAATAAAAGCATTTATCACAGTCTCTTATGAGTACAGCTACTAGCATTGCACTAAAATTGTAAATACAGGTACACGTAGGTAATGTCGCAGGAGCAAGTGCTTCTCGGTACATAAATTCATGCTACGGAACAACACACTGTACGGCATGGTTTCAAAAATAAAAGCATTTATCACAGTCTCTTATGAGTACAGCTACTAGTATTGCACTAAAATTGTAAATACAGGTACACGTAGGTAATGTCGCAGGAGCAAGTGCTTCTCGGTACATAAATTCATGCTACGGAACAACACACTGTACGGCATGGTTTCAAAAATAAAAGCATTTATCACAGTCTCTTATGAGTACAGCTACTAGTATTGCACTAAAATTGTAAATACAGGTACACGTAGGTAATGTCGCAGCAGCAAGTGCTTCTCGGTACATAAATTCATGCTACGGAACAACACACTGTACGGCATGGTTTCAAAAATAAAAGCATTTATCACAGTCTCTTATGAGTACAGCTACTAGCATCTTTGGTTCCTAACGCAGCTTCTATGCCAGACTCGGCCACAGAGTAGGGGCATTTTACCTCTACAATGCCTTCACCACAGCACGAACAGCTGACCAGAGCATCTGGGGATGCAGCAAGATGGGGATACTTTGTACTTAAACAAACACCAACTCGCATCAGTGTCATATTGGTGTGATGTTGCACTGCCTTGTTTCCTGTAGGTGGAGATGGCAGTTCCTTCATGCCTACGTCCCCATTCTGTTGCTGCAGAAGAAAACTTGTTTTGCTCTGGGTAACACATTCTTTTTAATAAACTAATTGACGGCTGGCTCAGACTCGTGCTGCACACACACTTCATTACAGAAGCCGTAACTCGGCCTGCTCTATATTCAAACCACTTGGCACAATTGGACTGCTCCCTTGTTGTGGCTTCCACGTGCCGCACCATCTCCTCTGTTACAACCATTTCTTTTAAAAACGTTTCAGCCCGGTGCACCAGTACAGACAAATCCTCAGAGGTGGCCTCTTCACACGTAAGGCTACGGAGGACCACGGGTTCTTTCTTTTGTGGAGGCTGAAAAAATGCACTATATTCTTCATGCAGCATGAACAATGCTGGCTTTGTCCCTTTTTTTGCTATTGCTGCAAAACATTGCTGAATCTCTGCATTTGTTGGAGCTGGGATTGGTTGTGGAGTCGGGGCTTCTTCAGCACAAGTGTTGTTTGTAATGCTGTCCATTTTCCTCTTCTTCATCTTCGCTGATGAGAAGTCAATCTCCCTTAGCCTCTTAAATTCAGCATTCCTGCAATGAGGTGGTAGCCATCCATTTTTCTTTTCTGTGCAAGTCACAGAGTCCCTCAGCCTCACAGCAGTTTCTATGGCGAAAAGTGTCGCAGCAACGTGAGAACATGCCTCACCTACACCTACCATGCAAGTGCAGTGAGCTGTAGCAACAGTGCCATCTGTTTCGGCCAAAATCCACACTTTCAGTGGGGTCTCCCGTAGGCGCTGGGAATGGTTGACCTGAAAGGTTGAATGAAATTTCTGTAAGTACTGTTTTTCAAAGGACAGCTTAGATTTACAAAGCGGGCTGTGTGGTTCCATGCTGCCTCATAAACAAACCTACTTAATACATTACAGGCGATACATGATTTTACTTGTGCATTACTCGTTCCAGGGAAACTCAGAAGTAGCCTCCAGAAATGAGCATTCAGCTTAAGTTACCGACATTTCGATAGAAAGGCAGGAAGGGGAAAATGGAAGCTTGCGATGAGAAATTCGTGGACAGGGGGTCTGTGCTGGAGCCAGCACACATCCCCTGTTCACGAATTTCTCATCGACATTTCGATGGTGACATTCTCACCATTTATGCATTTTTTTCCTGACCGCTGGCTCATGTTTATCAAGCTACCGCGTGCGGCCGTAAAAGTCACGAAACGGTAACGCACGATAGGAAAATAAACCAAGCATTGCTACACTACTGAAACGAGAACAACTGCGGTGACGCCTGAACATGGGCGTCGGCAGGAGCGTGCGAAAGGGGCATTTGCGCTTCCCAAACAACACCACAACTTCCCCCCACCACGATGCAACACGAGTTTGCAACCCCCACGACAAAATCCTGTCGACGCCCATGCGTAAGACGAAGTTTTACTTCGACCGTAACGTGAAAGAGCGTCGAAACTAACCTCGCTTAGAACGAAGACACGCTTCGATGGAAGCTGCTTCGCTGCTATGCTCTTCACCCATCCGCTGGTGAAGTAGTTGTGGCCGTCCAGCGACTTGTAGGCTTTCATTTGTTGCAGCGTGACGTGACTTGTCGAAAGCACCAAATAGTTCACAATGTCGCCGTGTGTCACGGAAGGCAGCAGATCGACGTTCGGTGCAGCATCCTTACCGACGCGCAGTTCGTAAGGGTCGATGCCGTCGCACATTTCAATTTTTGCTCGGTAACGTACACTATCCCTCAAGAGGAAGGTATATAACAGCTGCATCTTACCGGTACTTACCTACGGAGCAGAAACCTGGAGACTTACAAAGAGGGCTTCAACTTAAACTGAGGACGACGCAGCGAGCGATGGAAAGGAAAATGATAGGTGTAACCTTAAGAGACAGGAAGAGAGCAGAGTGGGTCAGGGAACAAACGGGGTTAAGGATATCATAGTTGAAATCAAGAAGAAGAAATGGATATGGGCCGGGCACGTAGCACGTCGGCAGGATAACCGCTGGTCATTAAGGGTAACTGACTGGATTCCAAGAGATGGCAAACGCGTGAGGGGGGAGACAGAAAAGTTAGGTGGGTAGATGAGATTAAGAAGTTTGCAGGTATAACGTGGCAGCAGAAAGCACAGGACCGGGTTGATTGGCGAAACATGGGAGAGGCCTTTGTCCTGCAGTGGGCGTAGACAGGCTGATGATGATGATGATGAACGTACACGAGTGGGTCCCACAAGCTCTTCGAAGTACGACGGGCAAAGCGCGTGGACGTTTTCTTTGGCCATACAGCTCAGGTGAAGTCGACAACGACACCGACAAGCTCCGACGCGGCGGTAAACCGCACGCGTAGCCCCTGGTAGCCCATCTCAATGTTCTTAAACATGGCGGTCGCTCACTTTGGAAGTCGGAAGTGACGTCACGTGAAACCCATGTATTGTGGATATTTCGTGAGCGTCGGAACTCGCAAGCCCAAGTTGTGTTTCGAGTCTCGCTCCCCTGTCACACGTGGCAACTGAAGTGCACTTTGAGCGAGTGCACTAAACTCTGTGCCGCGAACCTTACTCTGTGTGTGATCTCTTACTCTGTGCTTTTGTATATGCGTAAAACAACCTCCCTTGTACGCTTTCCTTCCCCCTCTCGCGGCGGCGGCCCGCATTCTTGTGCCGCTGCAGCAGGGGTGTAGCCAGAATTTTTTTCGGGGGGGGGGGGGGGGGGGGGATGTATGTTCGTGCGTGCGTTTGTATGTGTGTGTGTATATATATACACAAGCGAAATTGAAAAATTACGCACATCTCCCCGTAAGTGAACCCTAACCCTGATGGGCATGCGAAGCAGCTAGCGGCGACGTTGCGCTGCACCGCGCGAGCTTTCGTCTCTTCTGAAGCGGCGTGGCGGCGTTTCTGTCTAGCTTCAGCTTCCCTTGCACGAAGTTCAGGGTCAGCTTGGCGTCGCTGCTGTTTCGCGGCAGCGGCTCGAGCGCGCCGAGCAGCAGCTGCGGATGAGTCGGACTCCTGTTTACCGCTCATACCGATGTGCTCCCATTGAGTGTCACTGAAGGAATGCGCGCGGACCGGCGCCTTCTAGCGGATTCTTCAATAAATTCCTTGAGAAGTGCTTCTAGCGGCAGGAGCGGTAACTAGAGTGGACGGCGTCTCGCACGGGAGGTAGGGTCGAGCATAGATGCCTCGCATCAAAATTTCAGGGTGGGTTTGTACCCCCGCCCCCAACCCCTTGGCTACGCCACTGCGCTGCAGCTCCGCAGACGGAGAATAAACAACCCTACCGCACGGACGTCTTGTCTCGCAGTCATTCCATCAAACAGCATGCCTTCTACAGATATTACGGAGCGCCCGCATGCACGCCCTTCACAGGTGAGCAGACGTGCTTCACTTGGGCTCCCCCAGCAAAGACCATTTTACCCGGACGAAATCATCGCAGCACCACTAGGTTGGCGCGAACGAAGAGACACCAACGAGCGGCATCCGTGGATATAATTCTCGAGACTGTGAGTGCTATTTTCCGGCATTTATCAGCCTTTGAAGTGTTGAAGCGGAGGCGGCCGAGCTAAGCCTAGCGCGCTATGGATCCCACCATAGGGAATACACAGGTGTGCTAAGCCTAGGCGAGGTTAGGCTTGGCAAAGGAAACGAACCGAACCCGATATGGAACAAGTAGGTCTTTCGGCTGGACTAAGTGGCTGTCAAGTCAGTTCGCCCACCACGAGTGACACTTCTGAAATGGATTCGCAAGAATATGCAGAAAATACAGCCCGCGGGACTACCGATCGACCATGGACGCATGATGAGCCGAACTCAAACTGGGAGCTTGCCTTGAGCAAGCGAAATCGCAAGAAGCTGAAGCGAGGAAACGCAACCACAGCGACTGGGACTGCAGAAGTTTCCGGAGAACAGCGAAACAATCAACACGATGTCACTTCCAACGTAGGAAGGAATGTACTAGAAAGCAAAGAGGAAACGAAGCGGCCCTTCCGTCGAAAATTGCCTCCGCTTCCGAAGAACGACATTAAAGTGATCATCAGGCCAAAGCAAGGACTGACCGTGCGGGATTTCACCAACCATCACGTGGCGCGAGCCATCGCCGCTGCGTGTGGAAAGAGCGAAACATGCAAGGACGAAGACCTTCTTATAAGGCTTCGAAGCGGCTCGAACATCATCATTGCTAGCACGCCCCAGGAGGAAGCTGCTAATCTCATACGAAGAATCACTAAGCTGACCCTTGACAGCAAGTCGTACGAGGTGAACGCATACGTAGCGACCCCGGACGGGGTGGTTCGCGGAGTCGTTCACGGCATCGACGCGGGCACACCACCTGAGGAGCTCATGGCGCATCTTCGAGTCCGCACGCAAGGGGTCAAGATCCTTACAAGCCAGAATGCTAGGAAAATCCAAGACAGCGGTGATCACTTTCGATGGGAAGGTGGTACCGAGGTTCGTGAACTACTACGGAGGTGAGGAACCCTGTCACCTCTACCGCCCCAAAAGGCAGGTCTGCTACATTTGCCTCAAACTGGGTCACCGTTCGGACGTTTGCCCGACACCAGAATTGCGTGTGTGCCGACAGTGCGGACTGTGCAACCCTGAAACAGGACATACTTGTGTGCCCAAGTGCGTGCTATGTAGTGAAGCGCATCTCACTGGTGCTCGCGAGTGCAAAGACCGCCTAAAAAAGGCAAGACGCCCGCCCAGTCACAACCAAGAAAACGACGGCGGGAGGAATACCCGGCGTACCCGCAAGGACGGCAGCGATGGGAAAGACAAGAGACGATGGTTCAGCTCTGAGGGGGGACACCTCCGCGAGCTGCAGCCGGTCCCGTTCGACGTCGACAACGAGGCAGCAGCAGGACGAAAGGAACCCAAACCAGGGGAAGAAAAAGAACAAGAAAACCAAAAAGGTAGGCTGGGCAGAAATAGCTGCCAATCCCAAAGCCCCGGCGAACACACACACAACACAAGCCATAAACAAATGTAACGAATGCGCAAGCATCAGGCGGGAGCTCGAAGTTACGCGCGCCAAATGCAACGAACTCGCCCGTAAGGTAGATAATTTAATGAAAGCTATCAAAGACAGAGATATCAACGCGGGTGGCCAGGGCGAAATGTGCGCCACGGCAGGGAAGGGGAACTCTGGAAAGGACATTCTCGTGTCACAGGAGTGCTCCGAGGGTCGACCAGACCGCTTCCATGAAAAACGCACAAACAGCACAACCGCCGTTGGAACAACAGCTACAGCAACTGCAGCTGCAGATACAGCTGCAACAAGAACAAACGCAGTCGCAGCAGATTCAGCAATTTCAAAGCCAACTTTCCGAGGTGAAAAGTGCGCTCAGGAAGAAACTCCACACCGACAAAATCAAGAAAAAGGCATACAATAGGCCTTCGTTCCCATCCGGAAGCGACAGCGAGTCCAATCAGGCATAATGGCCAGAATCACTAAAGGAAACACAGAAAGACTAGAAATTTGGCAGTGGAACTGCCGCGGATTCCGTAAGAAGCAAAGCACCCTTAGGCAATACATGCAGACGACCCTTGTCAGGTCCGATATCGTAGCGCTGCAGGAGACTGGTTGCTCTCACAGTCTAACAGGGTACGACGCATTCTTGAGCCAAACAGAGGGAAAAGCGACGACCCTGGTATCCAAAGCAGTAAAGGCAATCCAACACCCGGCACTAGACACTGATATCGAGCACGTGTTAACCGAGATCATACCGCACAAGAGAGGTAAGGGGAGCATGTTCATTCTGAACGTGTACAGCCCACTTAGGCAAAGGAACCCTGATTTCGAGCCACTAATCAAAGCAGCGAGCAAGACAGCCAAGAACAACGGCTTGGTGATATTAGGAGACTTCAATGCGCAACACAAGAGCTGGGGATATGTAAAAGAAACAAGCAAAGGGAAGAATCTGGCTCAAGTGTCAGCACATGCAGGCCTCGAATTGGTCACGGACTTCACGAAGCCGACCAGAATGGGGAACAGTGTCAGCAGAGATACGTGGCCAGACCTCACATTTGTAAAAAACACCCATGACGTATATTGGGAAAACACTGAAGAGAACCTTGGCAGCGACCACTTTATTCTTTGGATGTCAGTCGCCACCGCGAAAGTGCGAAGAAAACTCGGACAGGCGAAAAATAACAAACTGGAATGCCTTTAGACAAGACTGCGGAGACGAACCGATTCAAACGATTGCGGAATGGAGTTAAGGGACCCGCGAGGCGTACGAAAGGGCAGCAAAGGCAGTGGAAAGGACGGACACCACTCCTGAAATCGACAATTACCTTCTACGCCTGTGGAAAGCTCGTAGAAGCATGACCAAGAGATGGAGGAGACAGAAAGGCAACAGAAAATTGAAACGCAAAATCGCTGCGTTTAACGGCCGAAGCAGAGCAATACGTGCAAGAGCTCTCGATCGAAGCAAAACTGGAACGAATTCTGTGACTCGCTCAAGGGCAGGCTAGGGACTGCCAAAACTTGGGCGCTGCTGAGAAACATGATCGATCCAACCAAGTCCAAAACAGAAAATAACAAGACGCTACACAGAATCGCCCACAACTTCCAAGGTAATGATGCGGAGCTACTAGGTAAGATCAGGGAACGATACATTGGGTCTGTGAACATCGCTGCCTGCACGGACCCCTATCGAGGTGCCGAAAACGAAAAACCCGACCGCCCCATTACGCAAGAGGTGTACGCGGCAGTCAGAATGGCTGTCAAGAACACAGCATCCGGAGCAGACAAGATCGGCAATGCAATAATAAGAAACCTGGGGCCGGAAGATATCAAATCTATCACGGAATTCTTGAACAAGCATTGAGAAGCCGAGACCGTTCCAATGGAGTGGCGACACGCGCAGATCATCACCATCCCAAAGCCAGGCAAAAAGCCGAGCTTAGAAAACCTACGACCTATCTCACTGACTTCGTGCTTAGGGAAACTATATGAACGAATAATTACGATCAGGCTGCAAAACTACCTGGAAGATAACGACCTCATGCCTCACACGATGTTTGGGTTCCGTCCAAAGCTATCAACGCAAGATGTCTTACTTCTCATCAAAGGGGAAGTTCTCAGCAACGTCCCTAAGTATGGAGAGCATGTATTACTGGCTCTTGACCTCAAAGGTGCCTTTGACAACGTTAGCCATATCGCCATACTATCGGCAATTACCAACTTGAATTGCGGGAAAAAAATCCACGGCTACGTCAAGGCCTTCCTCACAGATAGGACTGCGACCATAGGGATGGGCGACCTGCGGTCAGACACGTTCAGGCTGCCTAACAAGGGCACGCCGCAAGGGTCCGTGATCTCACCTCTTCTCTTCAACATTGTAATGGTCGAGCTGGCGGAGAAACTGAACGCTATAGATGGCATCCGGCATGCAATGTACGCCGATGACATCACCATATGGACGACGGAGGGCTCGCTGGGACTCAAGAAAGAGAGACTACAGGTGGCTGCCAATTGTGTGGAAGAGTACGCAAAAGCAAGAGGACTGTCATGTTCACCTGAAAAGTCGGAAATACTTAGGGTGCGCAGGCCCAGACAGAACGATAAAGTCGACCTAACAGTCACACTGGCCGGGGTCCGCATACCGGAAGTACAGACATTAAGGCTTCTGGGAATGTGGATTCAATCGAACCAGAGGGCGGACCACACAATCAGACTGCTGTCTGGGTCGGCAGCCCAGATAACGAGAATGATTACGCGCATAACCAACAGAAGAAACGGCCTCAAGGAAGATGACACCCTCAAGCTTGTAAGAGCACTTGTGGTGAGTAGAACCACCTATAGCCTCCCCTACCAGCATTTAAACGAAAGAGAAAGGGAGCAAGTGGAGGCGATCCTCAGGAAGGCTTATAAGACAGCCTTAGGTCTGCCAACAAGCACGGCAACCGCAAAAGTAACAGACCTCGGCATAACAAATACCTATGACGATACCATAGACGGCATTTTTAGCGCAAACGTAGAAAAGAAAGTTGTACTAAGAAGAGAAGAAAGAACACAGTGCACAGGGCGAGCGCTAAACATCAAGGGATGCGATGCGGGCTTGTTGGTAGCACATCTTCAAAAGGTTTCTTTGTAGCGCACATAGACGACAGGACGAAAGGAAGACACGTATAGACACACTGGGCGCTAACTTCCAACACAATTTATTCTCGGAAACCAGGTTACATATATGCACTCGCCTTACTAGTCACAGCCACGTGGTCATAGTCATAGTCTATGTGCGCTAAAGAAACCTTTTGAAGCTAAACATCAACTGATTTTATCTCTGTAAAATACCACGGAAAGACCCCCCGCGCATGCGTGTCGCCGGTGCGTCACTAATCAATCATCGCATCAAACAATCTATACTCGCTATTGTACAAACATACCGAAGTGTCACTAATACAATCCGTGCCTTTGCTCTTAATATGGTATGCTTCCAGTAGCTCTCTCCCTAAGGTATCCGCGCCTCTACCCAGGATCTTAATCTCGTGCAGCCGCGGTGCACATGCGCAGGCCGCGCAATGGACCGGCAAATGCGCATTACTTCTATTTTTCAAGGACCATTCATGTTCCCGAGCACGGTCGTTCACACGTCTCCCCGTTTGACCTATGTAGGTCTTTCCACACGTTAGTGGAATGGCATATACAACGCCGACTGCGCGCTTAACGTATGGCGTGGCATATGTTTCTTCTGGCATCCATGCTTTTCTTTTTCTTTGCACACGCGTGCGCAGAGGCCACCCAGCTTCCGAGGGGCGGAGAGCACGACGGGCACACCGTGTTTGGTGGCAACCTTCTTAAGGTTGTGGGTCAACCTGTGAATGTACGGTACCACTTCAGGTCCCCGCCTCACTCGTGCTTCGCTGGCGAATTGCGGCTTCATGCCTCTCATCTTCTTGAATATAGTTTGGGAGACCGCACCAAGGACCGTGCACGGGTAACTGGCTGTCCGCAGCCTCTCTAA
Organism: Rhipicephalus appendiculatus; assembly: GCA_030522465.1. Classification (NCBI taxonomy): domain Eukaryota; kingdom Metazoa; phylum Arthropoda; class Arachnida; order Ixodida; family Ixodidae; genus Rhipicephalus; species Rhipicephalus appendiculatus. The sequence continues at coordinate 24,517 of JALIZH010008335.1, read as the reverse complement.
TTGCATATCAAAGCTTGCCTGCATGGTGTGCACACACGACTTCACAAGAGCCGATTCCAGGCAAAGTTTCGCGATACCTCTCTTGACTAACTTGGAGTGTGCCGAATCGTAAGGCAATAAGTCTTTTTGGGCACGTGGGTTGTACTGCCAACATACGTGATCCTTTGTCTGACGTAACCTCAAATCTAAAAACTGGATGGATCCATCTGATGGAAGTTCATGGGTAAAGGTTAAACCTTGACCATGTTGGTGAAAAGTGGTTAGAATGTGGTCAACGCTCTGGCGCAAGGAACGTTTGGTGTTAGTCTTTAAAATGATTAAGAAATCATCGACATATCTAAAAGCTTTCAGGAAAACCTGGTCGTCAAGTACACTAAAAACCTTGTTATCAAATGCCGCCAGAAAAATGTCGCAGAGCACAGGTGCCACGCAAGAGCCAATACAGACACCTTGGCGTTGTACATGAAGCGTTCCTTTAAAAGAGACAAACGTAGACCTGAGGTAAAATTCTAATAAACACATAAAATTGTGCACAGACACGCCTGCTGAATTCTGAAACTGGACCACACCATTATAATCTATACAACTCTGGACAGATGCCAGCACTTCTCTTTGGGGCACGGAGTAGAACAAATCTTCTACGTCTATTGAAAAACAGTGACCAATCGAATCCCCATTCTGTATGAAGGCAATGATATCTTTAGAACTTTTTGTTTTTAAACTGATCATTGATGAGTAATGTGCTTAGCTGCTTCTGCAAAAACTGGCTAACGAGCTGCTGCCACGAACCACGTTCGCTAACAATAGTGCGGAATGGAATTGCCGGTTTGTGGGATTTTGCTGAAAAGAACACCGATAAATAACCACACTTACAGTCTCTAATTCCTTTCGCGACTTTGGTCAAACCAAGTTCCTCACACATCGCAGCCGCCTCCTTCTTCACCTTAGTCGCCTTTTGTCCTACTGGGATGAAGTTCTTTTCGATGGCCCGTAGTGCTTTCTCGTCATAGGCTCCTGCAGATAACACGACGAAACGGCCTTCCTTTGTCAGACTGAAGGAGACGTAGGTCGTTATCCTTGAAGAACGACACTACAAACGCCGTAGGGTCTTTCCTGGTTCTCAGGCTACCATCCGTGGCCACTCTTGATATTGCGTCAACGCCCTCTAAAAGGCACCTGTCCTGATCTTCCTTTGCTGCCTTTCTGGAAATACGTCTATTTATTGCCAGGAGCTCTTGCGGCTGAAGGTTCGGTTCATGGTTGTACTTCGGGCCTTTGTTGAGTACTTGCACAATCTTATCCGGTATCTTGACTCGTTTTTCTGGTATAAGCACACCGTTCTTGCGCGGTAGCTTCTTTACGTCATTTTGAACTCGGAGGAGCCCTTTTAAGCAGCTAGCCCACAAGATTTCTGTCGCCTGGGCAGCGCGAGACTTCATTTGTCGGAGCATCTGCTCAGCCAGTAATCAAAGTGATTACTGCTGGGCGGCTTCCTTGGCGCGCACCGTCTCGGGATCGCGTCGCGCCGCGCTCGCGTCGCGGCGGCCTCTCGAGCTCGCACCTCGGGATCCTGCCGACGAGCACGAGCCGCAGCGGCGCGGCCTTCCGCAACCCGGCGCTCCTCATCGTCCATGGTCCGCCAAGCAGCACGATCCGGCAAGCGCACTCCTCCACGTACGGCGACGATCCAGGAGAGAGATAACGGGCGCGAGCGCCTTTCGCTCCCGGCGCAGCCTCGCGCAGCCCGCGCAGAAGCCAATCGGAGAGCAGCGGCACCTCCAACGCCATCTAGCGTGCATTCACCCAACCGCCATATTGCACACATCTCTATGGGACAGCGCCATCTAGGAAACTAGACGAGAAATGGAGATGACGACAGAGAATGTGTACAGCGCCATCTAGTATATCGTCACCCAACTGCAGTTTGCATGCATCTCTATGGGACAGTGCCATCTATGGGAGACGCGACGGCGGGGGTACGCCGGATTGAGCGACGCCGATCGACGACCGACCAGGTGATGCTATAAGGAGCTTCGCCCCTAAAAAAGTGCGGTTGTCATAAAACTGCCCCGGTTATCGTCACAAAATTGACAAGTCGAGAAATGACGTGCCGTCGAAGAAACACTAGAGGCACGTTCCTGCGCCAAAGAACACTTATGTCATGCAGGCCTTTCTGTCATGCAGTTTGGAAAGGGCTCATTCGATAATCTCGAAATTGCACGCGCTCAGATTTCGGTAGGCGCAGGCATCGTAACTCATGTGCTGTTGCATAGAAATCGGGGGTGTTGATGTTAAAACAGAAGAATTCTGGGCAAAACATTTCCTGTATTAACCCTCAGCTTTGACATTGCTTCTATTTGCTGCAGATGATGAAGTGTACCAGCACCCAAGCATAATCACAAGCTGGTGTAATGAAGAAACGGCCACAACGACAGACGTCTCATATAATAAAATATTTGTCGGAGAAGAAGGCCTGTGACCCAAGTAAAGTCATTTCGAAGCGGGCGACGAACAGTGTCCCTGGAGCGGCCGTATGCTCTTAAACAACCATTTTGTAGAGTTGTGTGAGATCGGATCCAAAAGAGTTAGCTGCCAACCTCACTTCGATTAACATTAGAATTTGTTGCTATCGCATTCACTGCTTCACCCTTGCGGTGAAACTGTGACTTTTGTGTGTAACTGCTTATAGCTGTGTTGTTGATTCTTGTTTCTTAAAACTAGCTGCAATTGGTAAGTATTGCCACAGAAAGTAACTGAAAAGTGAAGTAAAATACAAGATATTTGACGGTGAGCGTAATTATTTGCAGCGCCGCCGCAAGGCATCCAACAAAAACGTAAAGTATGGCCTGCGGGATTTCTCGTATTCGCAAAGATCTCAGAGCCATCCTTTACGTTTTTGTTGAAAGCCGTGCGGTGGCGCTGCAAATAATTACGCTAACTGTCAAATTTATTTTATTTTACTTCACATTTCAAGTTACTTTTGTGGCAATGTGTACCAATTGAATCGAGATTTAAGAAACAAGGAAAAACAATACAGCTATAAGAAGTTACACTAAAGATAAAAACTGAACATCTACAACTGCGATTCGAACCCGGGCCTTTCAAGTGGGAAGCCGGCATTCTACCTCTGCACCACTTTGGTGGAGCCGCCGGCAACTCTTAAAACAAGGACACATTGCAGACTACCGATCGCAGCGCCGCAAGCGGATTGACCCTCTTAAGGCTCGTTCACACCGAAGGCGGGGCGGCCAAGCGGCAAGGCGGAAAGCGGGGAAAACCTCCTCTCCAGGCGGCGAAAGCGGGCGGAAAACGAGGCGCCAAGTCCGATTGCTCCCGGACCAATTTTTTGCCGCCCGCCCAAGGTCGCCGCTTTGCCGCAGCCAATCAGAACGCGCTGCGGCGGTGGCGCTGGTGTATCTTTGGGAGAAGCAGTGCCACGTGGTAGCGAGACGCGCTCGATGCCCCGCCTCCGCGGCCGCGCGGGCAGCCAAAGGTGGCGTGCGGTCTGAACAGCTGCTCGCACTAGCCGCCTCGCCGCTTCGAAAAGCCCGCTTTCCCGCTTTGCCGCTCCGCCTTCGGTGTGAACCAGCCTTTAGGGCTTCACTTTCTGTACATTGATGCTGCGGCCGTTCCGAGCACTCCCCTGTTCTAGTACGCTCTAGAAGTACCAAAACGGAACAGGGCAGGACTGGAAAATGGAAATGGCGGATAAGATACTTCGGCACTCTTTGGTAAGTGGCTGATTTGGTTGCTGAATCTGCTCTTGGTCAAGTGGCGTACATAATTCGGGCACCCGAAGAGATTACGCGGTATTTTCTATAAATTGCACTTAGAGCGGGTCTCGAGAGACAGCAAAGCACGCGCAGCAATTCGCGATAACGAAACCAGCCTTGAGATGAGACTACGCAAGCGGAAACCATGAATGACACGCGACAGCGTAAGCAGAGTGTAGCGCGGCGAAAACGGAACTTTTGGACCATCCGCTCCATTCTTCAAGGCAACACCAAAAAGCTTTTTTTGCTTCCTTGAATCAAACAGTAACGAGTAAACAGGAAGTTAGTAGCTCTTGTAATGCACGGAACGTGTGATATAGGGTAGAGGAACGAAACCGAAACTGCGCGATCGCCGTGGAAGATGACAAGGAAACGTGCACGGGATCCGAAAACCAGCGCGTGCCAGCGTTCGAGGCAGAGCAGCGATCGAGGGAGAGCAGCGTTCGAGACAGTTCTCGGCTGGACGTCCGGTCCGGAGAACTGGGTGACGTCCTCGAGGCGTTGGCTGTTCCTGGATTCCGGTTAGGTGACTGGCCCAGGGACCAGGTGATGCGCTGCTGTTCTGGCTACCGTTCGTGACAGCTGCGCAACCGAAGAATGAGTCCTGCTCTCCGGCTGGGCGACTGGCCCAGGGACCAGGCAAGGTGCGGTTGTTCCCGCTGCCGTCCAGAGCGGCTGCGAGTTCCGGGTTGCTGTGGGCCGCTGTTGCGGCCGCCGTTCCAGGTGGCTGGCACGACCCCCGTGTGCTGCCTGGACGAACATGGTGGTTGCTGAGCTGCCCAGCTACCACTACCATGCTGTTACGGCTGCGCAAGACTGCCGTGCCCTGGCTCGTGGCTCGATTATTCCTTGGCTAGCGGTCCTGGGCCCAAAACCTGGTAAATGCCATCACAGAACGTTACTTTTATTATAAGTAGTTTCAGTACGATTATTGCATTTGGGACTCTCGACATCGTCGGGATCATTCCAAAACGTCCCACTGGTGGCTCATATTGTGTGCTAGACTGACCATAAATTTCTCGATTAGTAGGACACCGCTGTTGATAACAGTTGCATTTCAAGACGTTCTCAAACACTACCCTTTCACTGTGATATAAAATGGTATTTACATTTATTCTAGCTTTAAACAGAACTTCCGCTGCACTGTTAATCGCAAACTCTGTGTTCTCGGTCACACCTCCTTTTCTTTAAAGGGAGCCCACAGACCACTCACATTTTTGGCTTCCTGTTTTCGTGACGGCGGGACATGTGGTGCGTGAGGCGGTGTTTTTCTGAAAAAATTACACCATCTCCCGCTAAAGGGAACCATGTGTAGATGTGCAGCAGCGGGCGCTAACGCTTACATTGGCGGTGGCGTTGACGCTGGTGCTCATCGCAGCGTTGCGCAGGACAGAAAACTGGGGAGGCGCAAAGCACGCAGTGATGGAGCGGTGTTTCCTACTGGAACATGCCAATCGCTGCTAATGGGCAATGAGAGACAGAAGACTCCGACTGGACACAGAGACCCGCAGTCCGCTTTTAGTTAACGCGCACGCTGCGAATTTTTATTGTTCAACAACGCACAAGAGAAATATCCCACCGGCACCACCTTGGAGGTCAAGATCCATTGCCATATATACGGGGTGGCCAGTGAACGGTTGTGCAGCGCGAGCAGTCGGTTTTTTCAACCAAGAAACTCGCTAGCAGACGCTGCCTGCGTCGGCGTCGCGAGGCGAGAGAGGGGGGAGCGTAGGAGAGGAGAGAGAGGGGGGGGGACGCGCATGCGCAGTGGGGAGTATGGACGCCGCAGGCAGGGATGCCTAGAGGAGAGAGGGGGGAGCGTAGGAGAGGTGAGAGAGGGGGGGGACGCGCATGCGCAGTGGGAGCCCAGGCAGGGATTCCTAGAGGAGAGAGGGGGGAGCATAGGAGGGGGAGAGAGAGGGGGGGACGCGCATGCGCAGTGGGAGTATGGACGCCGCGGGCAGGGATGCCTAGAGGTGAGAGGGGGGGGAACGTGGGAGGGGAGAGAGGAGGGGAGGCGCATGCGCAGTGAGGGTGTGGTTGCCGCGGGGAGGGATGCCTAGAGGAGAGAGAGGGGGAGAGGAGGTCTTTTATTTTAATTTTTTTGAAAGGTTTGCGCATGCGCAGTAAGGGTGGTCACGCCGGCACACCACCACCACCACAGGATTAAGCTTCGCCACAAGATGCTTCACATCTAAAAGAAGCGTTGCAGTGGACGCACGATTAGGGGACGCTCTCCTGTGTGAGTGCGGATGTGCATCGAGAGGCAGTCTTTCCGCGAAAAGGATGCACTGCAGTGGACACAGGAGAAGGGACGCTCTCCTGTGTGAGTGCGGATGTGTATCAAGAGGGTGTGTTTCCGTAAAAAGGATGCATTGCAGCGGACACAAGAAAAGGGACGATCACCCGCGTGTCTGCGCATGTGATCCCGGAGGCAGTTTTTCCGCGAAAACGATGCATTGCAGCGGACACAGGTAAAAGGGCGCTCTCCTGTGTGAGCGCGCATGTGGTCATCCAGAGCATGTTTCCGAGAGAACGATGCATTGCAGTGGACACAGGAAAACAAACGCTCTCCTGTGTGCGTGCGCAGGTGCTGAACAAGGTGCTGTTTAGCCATAAACGACGAACCGCAGTGCACACAGGAAAATGGACGCTCTCCAGTGTGATTGCGCATGTGGTGATCGAGGTAGTTTTTCCGCGAAAAGGATGCACTGCAGCGGACACAACAAAAGCGACGATCTCCCGTGTGAGCGCGCATGTGGTTGTTGAGGTAGTCTTTCCTCAGAAAGGATTCATTGCAGTGGACACAGGAAAAAGGGCGCTCTCCTGTGTGAGTGCGCATGTGAACATCGAGGCCATGTTTCCTCGAGAAGGATGCATTGCAGTGGACACAGGAAAACGGAGGCCTTCCTGTGTGAGTGCGCATGTGAGCCACCAGCTTGGTGTCCTGAGTGAATGCAGCTGGGCACAGGTGGCACTGGAAAGGGCGTTCGCGTATGTGTATCTGAAAGTGTCTAGTCAGATGTGACTTATTACGTGTCACATAGGTGCACTGTTGGCAGGAATGCAGTCGATGTCGTTTAGGCGCCAATGAAGAAGACTGTTCCACAGAAGCACCAGAGAAGGAACCTGCAAATCCACCGAAAGTACACAAAGATAATGAAAATTATCTGTCATACATTACACGGATCTAGACTGCAGCAGCGGCTATCCACTGAGGTTGCTACACATCTAAACGAAGCAGATGAGCACTGTATCACCAAAACGAAAGCTACCGTTATACACCAGTGCACCGACCTGGGTCATTTCACCAAAATTACCATTTTGTTGCGCATACATGCGCACACCAGGTTGCCCAAAAAAGTAGAATCTGATTTAGATGGCACTCCCCTGCTATATCTAATGAGTCAAATGTTTTCAATATGCACCAATAATGCCATTAAACTGCTTACTGTACTCTTGTATGCATCGAAATACCTAGAAAACACTGCGCAGCCAAAGGACCATTTCATATTCTAGCTCATGAAGCATATAAAATAAATTGTGCGTGAATGAACTTTTTGTGAATCAAAGTGAACAACTATGAATAAAGGGGAAAATATTTCGAAATGGGTCAATGACATCACGGTTTTAGGAGTTGAGAACTATAAGGACATTGACGTGCGTTACACAAGGAACTGTTTCGTTACATTGGTGTCCCAATTATACACATTTCCCGCTAATGTCTTTTTACTGCTTTAATAAAAACGTGGTGATACCAGTACCAGGGAATTCAATGTCACTTATTCAACCGTTAATGCCTAAATCACATACACAGTCACTTACGGATCATAATTTACATCTTGCAATGTGAAGTCAATGTGCCACTACCGAACACTGCATCAACTCATCTACAAAACATTCAGCACAGACAGATACGTACAAACAAAAGTATGCATTATTAAATACCTAGTCTTAACGAGCACATTGCAAGAGAAGGGAAATTTCATGAGGCTGATCCATAGGTCGACGAACTCACTCATGAGTCGACTCACTCGGACTCACTCAGACTCAGATCGAGTCATGAGTCTGAGTCTGAGTGAGTCCGAGTGAGTAATATTTTGGCGAGTGTGAGTCCGAGTGAGTCCGGTTGAAGAAAATTTTCGTGAGTGTGAGTCCGAGTGAGTTCGGCTCAGGAAAATTTTGGTGAGTCTGAGTCCGAGTGAGTCCAAAGCGCAAGATATGTTTCTTGAGTGAGTCTGAGTGAGTTAAACCTTCTTTTGCCGACCTATGGTCATATCTACTGATCTTCAGCGTTACTGTCAGACTTGCCAGGATTCACGGTTTTACTCACGTCTACTCACACACATTCCAAAGCAGTGTCGTTCATGAACCATTTCAATATTCATTGATCAGAGGCGCAAATTACGTAAGGAGGTGCCTTGACCCCCCCCCCCCCCCCCCCCGTTAACTTTTCCAGGGAAGTTGTAAATAAATATATGTTGTCATGCCTTTCAAGAAAAATGACCTCACTGATTTGCGAGCACTGATAACTCGTATCGAAGGTACATATCAAAAGGTGCCAAAAAAAGCTCCGATTACGTGAGATATTGGTGTTAAAGAGCTCTGACACCATGGTCGAAAAAGTTAATTCTAGACTAATGGACTCATGAGTCGACTCACTCGGACTCACTCAGACTCAGATCGAGCCATGAGTCCGAGTCTGAGTGAGTCCGGGTGAGTTATGTTGCGGTGAGTATGAGTCCAAGTGAGTCCGGTTGAAGAAAATTTTGCTGAGTGTGAGTCCGAGTGAGCCCGGCTCAGGAAAATTTTGGTGAGTCTGAGTCCGAGTGAGCCCTGAGCGCAAAATATATTTCATGAGTGAGTCTGAGTGAGCTCCACAAGTTTTGCCGACCTATGGGCTGATCATTCAACTTTAAATGTTTCAAAAAATGCATTATTTACTTTGGTATTTCAATAGACTAGAAGTAAAAATATGAATTCTCAATTTCCTACGTTTGAATGTAACTAATCCAAACTAGCAGGCTAGCATTGCTACATCACCATCCCAATCGCAAGTTTATGATGGATTAGGCTGTTGCAATGACCTTTTGTCAATATTCATGGAACACAACTTTTTGGTTGCTAATTAGAAGGAAGGTAAACATATGCTCGCAGTAATAGTGCACGCATACCGTGCACTATTACTGCGAGCATTAACATGGTACACCCAAACATACCTTTATCCTTGGCGCGCATGCGGCTTGAACGTTATAAATTCTTTAACGAATTGCATTTTATTAGTATTGTAGGTTGAGTGATTACATTTTTACTTATTTCACGAAACTAGTTATCGGCTTCAAAATACAAGCGCTATGTGCAGATATGGCAATAGAAATATGAACACTTTTATATGCCAGGACGTATAAATTTGAATAACTGTGGTAGTGTGACGCAGCAGTATATCTAATAGGATAATATATCGACGCCCAAGTATCCCAGCGGAAGGGCAGTGCAGAGCTGCCAAGCGTGACAGCGTGCACTGACAGCGTCCAGTGTGGCGCATTGCACGCTGTCCCAGCGTGCAGCGTCAAACCCAGTGATCGAAGTGACGTTCTAGCGCTACCCAGTGCAGCCCAGCGACATTACAGCGTTCCCTATAGTGCTTGTCAGCGAAAATGCAGCACTGACAAGTGTCTCGCAGCGTGCTCCAGCGCCTTTTACAGTGAGAAAGAGCGTTTCCAACGTCACCCAGAGTCAAAATCGCACTGGCACCCGCTGCTTTTTTCGATAGGGAGCGTTACCGTATCGCACACGTTCGTTGCGGATAGCGCGTTTGGTACAGCGGGTGTTGGGACTCCGGGTCCTGCAGGTCTCATTAGTGGTAGCTGGCCCCCGTAGTAGGATCCATCGTCCAACAAGTCAGAAGAGGCGTTCGTAAGGACGACAAAGATTTATTTACATAGTTAGAAACTGAGAAGTCGACATAAAATGATCAAGTGGTCAAGTGAGTAAAAACTGAAGAATTACTGAAATCATACAAAATGTTTCCGGCTTATATAACGCCACGTTGCCAACCCTGGGTGCATTGTCCGCATCTTCAGCCAATACGGCGCTCGATGGTATCAGCGCTCCACCCACGAGGGTGGGGAAAGGACACCACCATATGCACGTGGAGAGGGCACAGTCCAAAACGATGCCCAAAAATCCGGCAGATCCCACGCATTGTGGGAATCGATGTAATGCGAAGCAGCCAGCAAGGAGCAAATCATGCTGTACATAATATGCATGTCATATTTTACATGTTAGGACCTGTCATTTATGTTCGTCCTACAGTCACGTCACCAAATTTGGGATTGAGTGACGTGACTGTATGAGGAACATAAATGACAGGTGGTAATATGCACATAATGACGTGCGTGTCATGAACAACATGATTTACATGCCACGCTCACGGTGCGCTTCGCGGCCGTTTCGTTAGCTTGATATAAACCAAACTTGGTATTGAGTGACGTGACTGTATGACGAACATAAATTACAAGTGATAATATGGAAATCAAGATATGTCATGTGCGACATGACTTGCATGCCACGCTCATGGCGCGCTCGCGGCCATTTCGTTAGCTTGATATACACCAAATTTGGGATTGAGTGAAGTGACTGTATGACGAACATAAATGACAAGTGGTAATACGGAAATCATGACTTGTCATCTGAGACATGACTTGCATGCCACGCTCATGGCGCGCTCGCGGCCGTTTCGTTAGCTTGATATACACCAAATTTGGGATTGAGTGACGTGACTGTATGACGAGCATAAATGACAAGTGGTAATATGGAAATCAAGATATGTCATGTGCGACATGCCTTGCATGCCACGTTCATGGCGGGCTCGCGGCTGTTTCGTTAGGCTTGATAGACCCCTTTCAAAATCGCAAGTGCGCTTCCCTGTGCTGCATATTTTCCTTCATCATGGCGGCACCTGTCATCCTTTAAGTGGAGAGGAGGCCCCTAGTGGAACGTGCCATGGGTTTTCTATCATGCGGGTTTACATCAAGGGAGCCCAGTGAATGTTTTCCATGCCATAGGGCAAGTAAACTGCGCCTGAACACGCTGTTTGCAGTAAGTGACCAGCCGCCATTAGTAGGGAAAACTGCAGTGCAGAAAAGCTAGCTTTACAATTATGAAAGGGGTCTATATACACCAAATTTGGAACTGAGTGACATCACTGTATGACGAACATAAATGACAAGTGGTAATATGAAATCATGACTTGTCATGTGCGACATGACTTGCATGCCACGCTCATGGCGCGCTCGCGGCCGTTTCATTAGCTTGATATACACCAAATTTGGTATTGAGTGACATGACTGTATGAAGAATATAAATGACCAGTGGTAATATGGAAATCATGACTTGTCATCTGAGACACGACTTGCATGCCACGCTCATGGCGCGCTCGCGGCCGTTTCGTTAACTTGATATACACCAAACTTTGTATTCAGTGACGTGACTGTATGACGAACATAAATGACAAGTGGTAATATGGAAATCATGACTTGTCATGAGAGAAATGACTTGCATTCCACGCTCATGGCGCGCTCGCGGCCGTTTCGTTAGCTTGATATGCATCAAATTTGGTATCGAGTGACATGACTGTATAACGAACATAAGTGGCAGATGGTAACATGAAAATCTTGGCATGCATGTCATCTACAACGCCATTTACATGCCCCGCTCATGGTGCACTTGCGTCCAGTTCGCTGGCTTGATATACACCAAAGTTGGTATTGCGCGACGTGACTGTATGACGAACATAAATGACAGGTCCTAACATGTAAAACATGACATGCAAATTATGTAAAGCATGATTTGCTCCGTCCTGGCTGCTTCGCATTACATCGATTCCCACAGTGCGTGGGATCTGTCGGCTTTTTCTTCGCAGTATCCAACCCCTTTGATATACCGTATTTACTCGCATAATAGGCGCACCCGCAGTTTGGTCGCGAGAAATCAGATTTTTTTTATTTCTGCGCATAATAGGCGCACCCCGAACTTGACCGTGATCAGTAGTTCTGTACTGTATTTGCACGGTTGCAATTCTACGGCCTCTTAGGTTAACTGGAGCGAGGAAAGAGAAAAGAAAAAGGACCGCGGCAGCGCTGCGCGGGCTCGCCGAGTGAGGAAGAAGGGCGGTTGCCTGGGCGTCGGAGTAACCTTTGCACCGGCGTGGCTCCGGCCGCTTCCGGGCGCGCGCGCACCGCGTGCAACGTTCGATCGCGTCCTCATCAAGTGCGCTTTGAGTTTGAAAAGCGTCGTCGCGCGGTTGCTACCTAGTCCGCAAGTTCAAAAGCTTTTCGGCTTTCTGACTTGAAATTTCGCCTTTGCTGCCACTACGCTGACTTGCACGAGCTCGGCGAACTTTTGTCGCCGCTGATTTCCCGGCCGCGAACCTTAAAGGGACCCTGAAACGGTTATTTGAAGCTTTGTCAGCGTTTAGGCTAGAGCATAATCAAACCATTGGAACCACTAATTTAGCGACACACCGTGTACCAAGGCAGCTACGGACAATTATATCATGCCTCCTTCTCAACCCGGCCTTGCCTTCTCAACTGATGAGACACGCTGGCATCGCTGGCGATCGCAGAGCTCTCGTGAGCACACTCGACGATTTGAGCTTCGCCCAGTCATGACCTCCGAGATTGCACGCCGACAGGTTGCGCGCAATCTCGGAGACCATAGCTCAGTGCACCCAGCAGCACGCACGCCGTCTGGCAACAGAGACATCGCGGAGTGGTTGATATCTGCTCCGACAGGTTGCCACCGCCCTACCAGCTGATCTTTCCTACGCACACACCGCAGCCAATCAGAGCAGCAGCCATGATGACGTCGTGCGTCCACTGCATGTCGTACGGTGAATGGGCGGTAGGCGGTTGAAAACGCGTTTGGCTGAGTCGCAGTGATCTGCAGCGATTCGCAGCTTTAAAGCGGTGTAATAAATTACAAAGTGTACGCAGAGAGCTTACATCAGTCTGTAAATGACCCTTAGGACTTGGTCTACCGGCGCAATGTGTTTGTACAAAATCGTCAGAACCGTCTCAGGGTCCATTTAACATCGTATTACGTGCGCTGCTCTTGAATCAGTGCTTTTCGACGCCCAATCTTGAGGTCGTCTTGTACAAACTTCCCGCTACAACATGCCGAACCGTAGGCTAGGCCTAATCAGCTTTGGTTGCTTTTCGGTGGCGGTCGCGGGCGATCAAAGTTGCGGTTTTGTACGGAATCAACGTAACTCTTTGCGGTGGCTCTACTTGAAGGAAAGGGGGGCATGGGTGGCGCTTGTAACGCTCGAATGGTGGTTCGCGATTCGATGTCTTCGATATGGGGTGCGAGTCCGTGAAATTGAACGATCGGTACCGTTCAGAGCACAAAACTTCGGTCGTGATAATGCGCATAATCTATTCGCCTCGTGTGCGACCGATGGCGGCGCTGCGAACGGCGCTCCGGTGACGCAAGGGCGGGGATTCGGCTTTTGTCGTCTGCTACGCTCCGGCTGAAACGCAGCATTTTCGTTATAGTTCGCTCGCGTCGCACGGCGTTCCTCGACTACTATCTGCATTTTCTTCTAGTTATATTTCTTGAGATGACTGTTAGCATTACAGGAGTTCAAGGAACGTTAGCATTTAACATATCTTCTGTATACCCACAGCCATCGCGGTCAGGTTCATGCCCCCGAGTTCGTAGCGTCGCTCACTGAGCTGGATGGCGTGAAGTAACTTACGTGAAAGCGCGAACGCCCCCGCCAAGTGAGTTAAAGAGAGTATCCGCTGCTTCGAAATCGCAGCGCGATCAACTTTGCGGCTTATTCGCAAAAAATCAGCGTTGTGTAAACAGACTTGAGATGAACGAAAATTCACGCTCCACTCCCAACTGTAGTCATGTGGACTTGTGCAGACACGACAGCCGACAAAATGAAATCGATAAGTTCATCGACCAGCGGGTTATTGCGGACCACTAGCATAGATTGGGCGAGCTGGATGCAAATAAGATCGCTCGGAATGAAACGCCAGCAGTGGTGCGCGTGGTACAGTTCGACTCTTATGATTAGAGATAGATACGTTCATGAGCCGCATTGATGTTTTCGATCGCGCAGTGCTGCCTACTCGACTGTGCGAGCCTGCCAATGGTAATGACAGGATGGCGCGCACTATATTTCTAATGCTTGGGCAACGCGATCCGCTACAGTGTTCGCGTTTCACTTGACACCGATAGTACAGCTTCGTAAACATTTGGAAAAATCGGCGAATGTGTCCTGGAAGAGGAGAAAGAGAGCTCTTTCCCACCATTCTTTTGGCCCCTGTGGCTGATTATTGTGATTCTTTACCACGCTGTAACAAGATTGAATATTTTAAGGTGGGAGCCTTAGATTCCACATAAATTGCGAAAATTGACCGTCGGCGTCCCGCGTCGCCAGCGTCAACACGAGTGATGCGAAAATTCATCACATGATCACGTCATCCCAGACCGACAAAATTTGTGACGTCATAACGCCATGTCACATGATTACGTCATCACATGACATCGTCGCTTTGCATTGCCTCCGTGATTGGTGGGCCGATCTCGGAGGCGATGCAAAACCAGGTGATGTGTAGAAAGCTTCAATGCAAAACCACGTTACGTCCAGAAAGCATTCGGAGGGGGGGCGGCGAAGGAACAATACATCGACTCAAGAAAAAGATGGCTTTCGCCTTCGAGTCAGCTTAGGCAAATGCATAAGGAACTCCAGTCTCTTTAGTACAGTGATCGCACCAAGCCACATCAGGAGTCGACCGTTGAGACTGATTTACAGTATTTTATTGCAAATACATCTTTCGATGCGAAAGCTTTATATTTATCAACGTTGGTATGATTACACTAATTCTGTTCAGCATATTTTCAGACCACCGTGAACGAGTGAACAAAGGTCGGTTTATTAACGTAAGGATTAAAATATGTTGCAAAAAAAATAGAACAAAAACAAAAGAAAATCACTCCGGACAACCTACCGATATTTCATATTCCCGTCGTGCATCCCCTTTAGACTCACCCTGTTTATTTCGTGTTTCAATTTAAAGTACTTACGACGCGCTTACACAGCAGCTGCTAAAAATGTGTATTTAATCAAACGTTGTTGCCGGTAACGCCACTTAATTTATTTGAATGACATCACACGTCGTTTGTCATGCTCCGAACATATGAATTGAATCGAAGGAGCAGGCTTGGCAACCGAACACGCGCAGCACGCGGTATACATTTATTGCGCTTTAACGCAGACATGGAAGCTGAAGCCCGAACGCTGAAGTCAGTTATCGAAAACGGGCAGGAAAGTCATTTTTACTGCGCCACGGCCATAGAACAGTCGCGAAAAGAAAAATTCACCATAGAAGCAGATGTACACATGGATGGCTAGCAGACGACAAATGGAGCAATCGACACATAATGTGCTCCTGACGGCAACTCCGCTCGATTTCGATGGGCATTTTGCTTGAACATTCAGTACAAATTGCTTTATCAACTCGCCCACCAATGTTTCAATAACTCGAGCGCGATAGACAGGCTGGCAGCGTCGAGCAGCCTTCACGTAGCGAACGCGCGCGCGAAGAGCTGCATCCGAGTCCTCTCCCTGACGTCACACGCGAGAGGGCGCCACTCCAAGATCTCGAGGCGAATAGTGTCCTGAAACGTAACCGGCGAGTTTCCGCGATGGCACTTTCTTTGGGTAGTTTTTTTTCTCCGCATTCATTTTGTTGGCAACGCGGGTCTTTCGATTCTAATTTTTGGAAATTTGAATGCTTGTAAGCACACCGCATCGCATCCCTCGATTCTCGGACACGCGAGACTGCATGCTCAACACGTTTTGCGCTAGTGTAACCTATGAAGAAGGTTTTTTCAGCTGTAGTGCGGATATTCGTGACTTCAGTGATTTACGTTATCAGCGCTCTATGCTGTAGTCGGAATTAAAATTTTCGAAAATTTTACCCCGCGTAATAGGCGCACCCCGAACTTGGGGCCTGATTTTCTGGAAAAAAAGCGCACCTACGAGGCGAGTAAATACGGTACCTCTCATTCCCTCAAGCGCCGACACCCGCGGAACGCTGGCAGCGTCTCGAGCAGAGTCTTCGCCGAAACGAAGAACCTCGTCAGGCCTTACAACCTACCTTACAGTATACAGAGTACTTGGCCTTTATGGTGCCGGGACCAATATAGAGGGCGCATGCACGCACACACGCACGTACACACACACCAACATCTACGGCTTGTCTAATGGCTGTCGCAGCGCTATAGTTGACCTGCCGAGGGCCACGGAGGCACTCTAAGAATATGAGGGGGGCCGGGCCCCCTTGAGCCCACCTCATTTTAAGCCTAACCCCTGTTGGCCTCGAAACCACAGACGTTGACGTCTACAGCCCTTTCAACACTCGGGCGGACGTCAAACACTTCATCTGGGACTGCCCGCTGAACTTGGACCACATACAATAGGCCACTGCCTCAAAGCCCCTGAATGGCGAGCGTCTTCTTTCCAGGGCCGCATACTACACGTATGCTAGCCACCATACTACACTGGCACAGCATCTCCCCGGCCGCCAACGAGCTATGGCTGCTACCGCACGAGTAACTGAATGACCCCGAGGCTCCAGTCGCTGGCACCATTCTTCATCTAGGGCTCGAAAGCCAGAGCAGCAGCTCCCAAAGCAGAGATTAATTATTGCTACTCCCCAGTTTAGTGCGGCCCAATTTTCCCCCCATTCATTCCCGAATTAATCGCCGAAGACCTCCATGGGCAAACCGCAAAAGAAGACGTGTTAAAAACAATAACCCCTAACAACAGCAATCAGCAGAATGAAACAAGATCGAATAATAAAGAACTGAGGTAGTAGCCTAACTTGGTATAACATTGCGATCTGCTCCTATAGCATTCCATCTTTCGCTATTGCGGCGGAACACTATAACTCTTTTTTTTATTGTGATAACAATTATATGGATACTTTCGGCTGACTTTTGCCATCGCCGTCATGCCCAGTATATGTATATGCATATGTGTGTGTGTATAAAAAGGCACAAACGAAAATAAGTCAGAAGAAAAAAATTCCAAGGCACCCGATAGAAGATTTGAACCATGGGACCCCTCGCCCCTCACTCCGCAATGCGCTTCGTTAGACCACTCAGCCACACGCCGTGCATGCGCACACATAATAACAGCAAGCTATTTATAGACACCATTTCCCGCTGGCGGTATGCAGATCTCGCAGGAGCTTGTGCGTGTTTTCTGGCACGCAATGCTGCTACATTTTCTTTTAATTTGAACACTGTCCTTGAGACGCACACGAAAAAAAGGGCCCCTTTCTGTACCCACTCGTGATGTGGAACGAAAAAAAAAAGAGAACACCGCGCACACCTTGTGTCAGACGCCACTACGTGGCAGTAGACGCAGAGGGGTCATTCTGCGCGCCGCACTTCAAAAGAAGTAATATCTAAAAGCATGGGATTCTGCGTTGTCGAAACTTGCAGGGCTTTGCTTAAACAGAAAGGCATAACTATGCAGTTGTTAGTTCATGCTTGTCTAGTGTACACCTGAGCGTCCTTCTCGAGCGCCCATCTTTGTGCATTAGCGTGAAGCTACAAGTATCGAGCTTCTCGTCAATCTTTGTGTAACATTTCAATTTCTTGCTATCGCATTGATTGCTGAGCCCTTGCGGCCAAACTGTGACTTTTTTAATCTTACGGCAAATGCTTGCACATACCTGAAGAAACAGCTTGAGGCTCTGTTTGTACAGCGCTTGTTGACAGAATTTTCTTTTCATTTGCTTGTGATGCCTCGTCATGGGTTAGTAGCCGCACTTGTACAGATTTATCTGTGACATGACCCGGCTCACACGCTGGTTGCGGTGATGTTTCCACAGCTTTTCCCGACTCACAAGCCGGACTCGGTGCGGCATGGTGAACTGGCCGCTCTGCTGCGATGTCATCCTGAAATACACCGGCTGTGTAGTTGCGAGTGATAACGACAAAGATTATTGCGAAGAGAAGAAATGAAGGCCCGCTTACGTGAGCTATATCGCCGAAATGACGTGGTCTTGGTGTGTGCCTGATGCTGCTGTCTACAGAGAGGAGCCGTCCAAGAACCTGCAACAGTGTATGAAAAGATGGTTTACTGACACACAACAAAACGGCTACTTATGGCAACTATCAAAATAAATACTTTTCAGACGTGGTTAAAAATGATATAGGGAAACCACCAACAGTTTTGCTTAATCGCCTGTTCTCACGTTTTTCTACCGCTGTTCTCAGCCTTGTCTTTTTTTAATTGCCATCACTGTCGCTCAGACAAGTCAAACCACTTAAGTACTTCATTATGCAGTTTGATTTGGGACGCATGATAGAGTAACATCGGATACTGGAAGTTCTTTATGTGATTTACTTCATTCAAATAAGATGTATCTATTAACGGACAAGAAAGGAAAAGTCATTACCAATATGGATAGGATAGTTAAAGGGGTACTGACACAAAAGCTTTGGCCTCGCGTTTTTGTGCAGCAATGTGTTGCTGGGGGGCCTGTTAGTCATAACACGGCACCTTGTTTGCTACAGCGCGCGACAGATAATTAATTACAGGCTCCTCATTACCGACCAGTTTCAGTTTCGGTGTGAGAGAGCTCGAAAAACGACAAGCCGCCGGGTGCAACTATCACCATCTAGCGTGCGCAGCTCTCGACCATGTCAGCACACAGAACTGTGACGCACTTCCACACGGTCCGCATTAAGAAGTCCTTTCGAATTTCGAATAGGATACGGGACACCAGTGTCGCCAAACACAAAACTTTCAACGCGTGGGCCGCGGCCACGGACTCGCGACCAGCCGCCGAGAAGTATAGACTGCTCGAACAAACGCGGCAAAATAAAATTGGCTGCTATGACGTCATTACAACTTGTTGCAGCGTGGCCAGTGAGGGAAGTAGGGGGGGGTCACCTAGGTCCCCTTTGCGAGTGTCAGTACCGCGAGGGAGTAGATCGCTCACGCGAATTTCAAAATTAATTTAAAATACCTTCCAAGCTATCTTCGCTGTTGATATTTTGCAGATGATATACACATGTTCACGGGAATCGAACCCGCTGGCTTTCTCGGCCGCGAAATTTTGTGTCAGTACCTCTTTAAGGTAGCGGGGGAGTTCTACAGAGATATGCACAGCAGCCCAGACAATGAGGATGGTAACGTGAGAAGCAGTAATAGGCCAGAGGAATCGGACATCCAGCCAGTAATGACAGGTGAAGTAAAGAAAGCTATAGAGGGAATACAAAGAAGCAAAGCCGCTGATGAGGATCAGGTAACATCAGACATGTTGAAAGACGGTGGAGAGATTGTGTTAGAAAAACTGGCCACCCTGTATACGAAGTGTCTCTTGACAGGGGAGGATACCAGAATCTTGGAAGAATGCCAACATCATCTTAATCCATAAGAAAGGGGACGTCAATGACTTGAAAATTTAAAGGTCGATCAGTTTACAGTACGTTGTCTAAGCTATTTACAAAAATAATCGCTAAGAGAATTAAGACGACAGTAGAGTTCGATCAACCAGAGGACCAAACCGGATTTCGCACAGGATACTCAGCAATAGACCATACTCACACTGCAGTATCAATCATGTGATAGAGAAATGCGCAGAATACAACCAACCCCTATACATAGCCTTTAAAGATTACGAGAAGTCATTTGATTCGGGTAGAAGTATCAGCAGTCATGCAAGCACTGCTGAATCAGGGCGTCGACGAAGCCTATATAAACATACTGGAAATAATCTACAGCGGATCCACAGTCACCATAGTCCTCCATGAAGAAAGCGACATAATCCCGATAAAGAAGGGTGTAAGGTGGCGAGATGTCAAGCTCCAAAACAAGTCTGTTCCGGTTTCGCCACGGCCAGCAGCGCGGCTTTTGAGTCTCAAGCGACAGCCACAAGGCACCTTGGAGTGTCTACCGCCAGAAGGTCAACGATTAGGTGGAGACCGGCCGTCCCTGCGGCGGTAGTGCAGGCAAAGAGGGGGCGAGACGAGTCCGTCCTATCAAGCGCTGGCATGACGCAGGCGGCCGGTGCGTGAGCAATACATATGTTACAGTGCCAACATCAGGGGCAGATCCAGCC
This sequence comes from Rhipicephalus appendiculatus, assembly GCA_030522465.1. Classification (NCBI taxonomy): domain Eukaryota; kingdom Metazoa; phylum Arthropoda; class Arachnida; order Ixodida; family Ixodidae; genus Rhipicephalus; species Rhipicephalus appendiculatus. The sequence goes on along the minus strand of JALIZH010008335.1, from coordinate 4,587 downwards.
CCTCATTTTTAGGGAGGGCGGTCAGGTGGTCGCTTGAAGTAACACCGGAAAGGGCGGCGAGGTCATGGCTTTTTTTTTTTGGTTTTTACTAGCACAAAAACCCAATCATAGCATAAATAATGTTAATGTTTCCTCACAGTTGTCCCACTCATTTGTCTTAATTGTTGATAGGAGCTGCCCGGCAAAGAACTGAAGAGAGGGGGGCAGAGGTGCTGACACAGGTTTTAGGGGGGTGATCGCCCCCCCCCCCCCCCGCCCCTGGATCCGCCAGTGGCTAACATTTGCCAACGCCATCATCTGCCTGTCCGACGCAACTCGCCATTGGTTGGAACCCGGTCAGGGCAAGGTTGGGCGACTGGCGCTGACGCGTCAAGGACGTGCAGCGGTCGAGCCTGTCCAGGGCGACCTTGGATGGTCAAGCTGCGAGGCACGTGAGGCCAGGAGCACGGCGGCTCTACGAAGGCCATCTTCGCCTAATGAACGATAAGCAGCGGGCCCGGCGTGTATTTCGATCACGGTGTAAGAATATTCAAGTGTTGACACTGCGCGCGCCTGAGCGGCCAGATAATGTTCGGTCTCGAGGGCGCTCTGTGCTGCGAGCCGTCAGATGGCGCCGCGGCCAACGTACCCAGCGAAGCGGTGCTGGCGAATTGAAATTCCTCTGCCTCCCCAACGTTTTCGTTCCAGGCGGTGTGAGTAACACTCAAAGTGCGAAGGAAATTTGTTATTTCAGATTGAAAGATCAAAGTGTACCAGGTTTAAGGATTCATTAACACGAAAATGCCTTGTGCAGGGTGTGAACGTCGTGAACGGATCGATCGGGGAGTACTCAAAGCTAAGTTCCGCTCGCGCGCACTAGTATTTTCGTCTGTTCACGGCATTCATCGATGCAAAGAAAAATGATTTTAAAAAATGTCAGCCTGCGTGCTATCCCTCCATCAAAATATTTCCCGGTGGAGAAGAATTGCAAGGAACTCCCACGTGCTTAGATGTAGGTGCATGTTAAACAGCCCCGGATGGCCAAAGTCAGAATTAGTCAGGAGCCCTCCACTACGGCGTCCCTCGTAATCGAATCGTGGTTTTGACGCGTAAGACCATCAGTAATAATTATCGCCCCTCTATTAAAAGAGAATAATTACTGCACGAGAAACGTATTTCATGCGTATCGCTGCTTTCATTTACACACGAAATCGTTGAAGCATAGTTGCGTTTGTTCATGGTGAACGCGATGTAAACAAATATTTGAAACGCGCAAGTATTCCATATGAAGCAGACTAGAGCAGTGCAGTTCTTCCGCGATATATATAAATATTTGAACCACGCAAGTATTTCATATAGCACACTAGAGCAATGCGGTTGTTCATGGCTACTTAGGGTAGTTCGGGAATGAGGTTCGGATGACATTTATTAATAGAATAGGCCTCTTTGGCGCGTCGAGTAACGCTCTTCCTTTGAACTCCGCGTGATATTCCATTGAAATCATGCCCTCTGAAAAATGCTTGGCGCAGACGTGGTCCATAGGCATTATAGAGCTCGATCTGCCCTCGGTATTGCACGGCGCCACTTCTCCAGACGATCACTGTCAGACGCACTTTGAAGAGAGGCACACGCTCCGCACAAGTCCGATAGCCAGAACGGCAGTTCGGTACAAAACACGTTCTACCCATTTCGGGAACCTCTCAGCTATTCGATGTCACCTTCGTCGACAGAAGAGCATAAAACGCACACGAACAAAAAAGGCTGGCTTCAAAACAGCGCGGTCGCACATGCCAGTAAAAAGACCCAGAATCAGCAACATGCGCGTTTCTGCCGAGCGTGCTGCCGAGACGGCTGACCCCGCTTGTCGTAGCGCCATCTAAGAAGGCACGGATTAAGCTGCAAGATAAGTGATAACGGCCCGAACATTATCTGGACGCGCGGGGATTGCGCTTTTCAACGCGTTGCGGGGAGAGTGTCAGCACCTGTCTATGTATATTCTTACAGCGTGATTTCGATACACAACTATAAAACGTATGAGCACGCAATGTAGCAAGCATCTCTAAAAATGTGAAGAATATTCTGTCTCTTTACCGAATCCGTCCAGGAGGACAGCGAGGGGAAATAGTGAATAGGTGTTCGAACCAGAGTACAGGACAGAAGCGGAGACACCCATGTGGCAGGCTGCCAGGGAGCAAGAACCAAGCCGGCCTTATACTGGGCGAAGAAGATGACCATATATAAGGAGCGACTGTACGACAACACTATTGGCACTGCCCTTTTCTTTGAGGCCCCTGCTGGAGCGGTCAGCACTAGAGTGTATACTTGCCACCTCGACGCGTCCTTGGCTGAAGCTACTGTACAGCACAGGACATGCGGAGAAGACGAAGAGAACATTGAGCACATTGGTCTCCAGAGCGAGCATCTGTACCCTCGTCAATCTGATGGCACCACACCACCCTGAGCACTTGGCTTCGATACACTTGGTCGAAGAGGAGGCCACGACACGAATGGTCATCTCCTAGCAACGACATCAATCACGAAAGTAAGACTTTTAATGGGGTGGCCAAACCGCGGCGGGCACATTTTCAGTGAAGGCGACGATGCGCGAGGACCATGTACATAGATTTTGCTGCATGTCAGGAACCCCAGGAGGTCAAAATTTGAGGAGCCCTCCACTATGGCGTCTCTGATAATCATATCATGGTTTTGGGACGTTAAAGAGCATCAATTATTATTATTATTATAAAGTTGTGGCTAGTGGGACAGTGAACAATCGTGATGTTCATGGACCTGCTGTAATTGCGTGCTTTTTAAGTGCGGAGCACTTCAGGTGCCCGGCTTGTCATCAATCCATAAATCTCATGTGGCGTGATCGTACTCGCAGTACAGCGCTCGCTACAGGCCATAATAAGAGTGGCAGTGCTCTAAACCAGGTTAAATTGAACGAACAAGGTCTAAAATATTCTATTTAACAGAAATAGCCAAGAAGTAATTGTACTGATTAACTTAAAATCGCTAAAACTTTTCGAAAACGTAGGGCTGACTAGCAAGGCATGAGAGAGGACGGCACTGCCTCACCGAATGAGCGACTGCCCCCCCCCCCCCCCTTCCTCCCCTGCGCTGCATCTGCACCGCCGCTGCGCTGGTGCGGCGCTGAGTCCCTATGTGACTACATATGATGAGGGAAACAACCTCACGGAACACACTGCAGACATCGCGAGTCGCAAGTGCCGTAACAAGCAGGAAGTCGAGTAGTGCACATGTCGTATACACGCATGTGAATCTGCCTAGCAAGATTCCACTCATGCCGGGGAAAACCTAAATGCTTACCTCAAACATTGGCGTCATTGACGCTTGGGTAAACGATGCAGCGGGAACTCTACGAAGAACGGCAATCATTGGGCCCCTGTGCGACGCACTTCATTAGGATTTACAGTAGTGGAGCTGCCATAAGTTTTTTTTTAGTTTATCTCTCGGTAAGGGCACAAAAAGCTGTCCACACGATACAACCAAGAAGACTACAACCATCCATCATCATTATCATCAGCTGACGAGCAGCGAACGGAGGTTGAGGAAGATTGCGGGTGGCGGTAGCGCAAGAACGAAGAACAGTTTCTCCAAACCAACGTCCTTAGGGACAGTGGTAGAACTGAGCAAAGAGGGCAACCTAATTATCCTTTTCTCTAGGCATGCATATAGTTTTAGCCGACTTGGCGTTTTCCTCACCATCTATTTCAATGCATTGTAACTTGGATGTTCTCAATTATGAACACGACCGCGATCACTCGGCCGCAGTCAATGTTGCGATCGTCACTGCCCCTAGTATCCCTTCCTGAGTGGCCTGTTTTCCCCGGAAAGACAAGACTAGCTGTGGAATTCTCAACAAAGATATAAATGCATCAATAAAATTAATTACCAAGTTTACTGCGCACATAATTGAACTTGCGGAATTAATTTATATGACTGGGGCAATACATGAGTGTGTGAAGGCGGGAAAATGTAAAACAAGGCGCTAGTCATCTTTCGTAAATACGAAAATTACGAGAAGGTCCTTATCTCGAAACGTCAAAGAAAGCTATGTAGAAGCATATGCATGTTCAATATGAAACACTGTTGCAGCAAAAATATGTCTCCAAACATAACATTTACACAACAACAAAAAATGTGGGAACATAGTAAATGAATATGTGCAAGCCAGACTACTCATCTCCCACAATTCCACTGTCATGGAACCTAGCCATTATATTCAGCATCATGACATCAAGCATATATACGAGTTGGACGCCATTTTCACAACATTTCCGAGCAAAAATGAAGGTAACTCAAAAAAGCGGATCAGTGCGCAATACCCAACGACTCGAAACTTTTGGATCAGCATCAACCCATACGCATTTACCACTGACACTCCCAAATAAATTTTAAGTACAAGAATTAAACTGCGTCGCACATATACCTGCCTGGTGAATGGAAAACATGCTATCATCAGAAACGTGGAGGCAGTATTAGCCCTACTTTAATTCAAGCACCAACACCTTAGGCACACAACACTCGCAAAAAAGGAATAACGGCCAACATGTAATAACTACCATAAACTAATACTGCAACATT